>CM068953.1:6593703-6607722 GCA_035128595.1 Eptatretus atami
AATATTTGTAAGATAGTGTTTTTTTTTTTGTTTTGACCTGTCACTGAGTTTTTATTGAAATCGTAGTGTTAGTTTCTGAGAAGTTACAAGTATTTGTGGGCGGAACGGACGGACGGAGCGGACGAATGCGCAATCCCATAGCTCCCCGGAAGTGAGCTAAAAACCATCCCTGTGATATTATCACAAACAAACTACATTTGGAACTGTCCAGGACTCAATAACGATACTGAAGAGAGCTCTCGCACAAAATCTTTGAGAACAGAAAACTTCACAGCTTGGTCATGAATCGTGATCTCCTTACTGAGATGAAGGTGGATGTCTTGAGCCTACCCAGGGAGGACTCCATTCCACATTCTGAAACCACAAATGTAGATACCAATCAACAACAACACACACACACCACACACACACACACACACATGCTGCTTGGTCTGATATCGGCAATTTTCGGGAATCTGCAGGTTGGAGTGAGTTTGATTACCAACTACAGTACTGTCTACAACGCAGAACACTGAGTAGCTTTCACCGAAAGACATTACATTACATTTTTGTGGACGTTCAAGGATATGTTCACAAACATTATTCATATAAACAGCTGCATGTGATGAGTGGAAAAAAAAACTTGGCTCGGTAACTTAGAGAACACGTTAATACTGCAAACGGCTGGAAATCGGGCGTTCCAAATATATATTGCTTTGAAACTCACAAATTGAGATATGTCAGTTGTTTATGATAATGCTTGCATAATACAATGGGCACCGGGGCAATGGTTTAAGCAGAGTCACGTGACCCACCCATGGTCTGATGCTGTGCTGGGCTGTGCTGCTGTGCCCGTGTCCGAATTAAACCTGTTATTCCACTTCAGAGCCTTCATCCCTGTCTATCGAGTACATCCACAGTGGCGACGAGGATGTCTTCGTGCATCGGATATTGCAAGAATACACAGTGGGGATGTATTAGGAAGGCTAGACCGATCTCTGGAGGAGTACTTCGTGGCAAACAAAATGGACACCGATGAGGGCCTGAAAGCGGCGAGCTGTATTCACTGATCGTATGTTGCGCCCCGACGTACAGCCTCATGAAAGATCTTCTTGCCCAGCCAAACCTTCTGACAATGTGTAGAAGAGCTCGTCATCTGATGAAAAACATTATCACCCTAAACCGGGTAAGATCATCTCAAGATATAAATTTTATACCACCATCGGCAAGATGGTCAGTCAGCATCCAATTTGTGGCTGATTTACGCCGACTCGCTGAACATTGTGAGTTCACAGATAAACTCGAAGAGATGTTACGTGATCTCTTTATAATAGGCATCAATGACAATTCGATTCTGCGGAAACTCCTTCCTGAATCCGACCCCAATTTGGCTAAAATCATGGAAATAGCCACTGTGTATGCAAAGTGCCTGCATGTGATCGATAAAAAGGCAAAGTTATTCAGCAGAACCCATTGGTTAACAAGGTAACCATTGGCTACAACCAAAAGTGTTTTAGCAATCCACGAAATTCACCTCCACCTCTTGGCATTTCTGAATCTACCTGGAAGTTGGGTAACTTGTCGGCGTTGTGGTGGTAATCATCAAGCTTTCCAATGTCGGTACAGGATTACACCTGTGACAACTGTGGTAAGTGGGACACTTGAAGTATCATTGTTCTTGATCCAAGTCGAAGAACTTGTCTCCTGCTTAGCACTTTGGGGTGAACCCTGATGTAATAGTGGGGCAACTTAGCATAACAATTGTGCATTTTGGTGAGGAAAGCACCAAATTTGGCACACTGGTAGCCTATCATATTATGAACAGATTTGGATATTGGGCATCTCAAATTCAGGCCGCTCATGGCTGTGGCAGCGCATTTTCCACTTGCCATCATTGAGATGGCCAATGATCCAATCTGTTCATATATGATAGCTACTAGTGCAATGGTTTTTGTTTTGCTCATTGTCTCTGTGTGCTCATATTGCCTGTAGCTTTCCTCACAAAATGCAAATGTTTATGCTATATTTAGCTAAGTTGCCCCACTATAGCGGCACGATGGTCACAGAGGACAGCCTGCACCATGATCAAGTGAAGAACTTCATGATGTTTTTCTGTTGGAACAAAGATCTCCGATGCTCTAATTATAGTTAATGTAACAATCGATAAGATCCAGGTAAGGATGGAAGTTGATACCGGCGCTTCCAGATCAATTATGAGCGAGAGCAAGTTCACCTCCATCTACCCTCCGAGAAAGGCTCCTGCACTCCAGCCTGTATCTACTGACTTGAGAATATGCACCAAGGAGGTGGTTCCTGTAGTTGGCTCAGCTAATATTACTGTAGGATATGGAAACAGTACTCATGTCTACCACTACTGAGAGTGCATGGAGAAGGACCAACCCTCTTCGGCCCAGTATGGTTACGAATAATCAGACTAAATTGGAGTGACGTAAAGTGTGCCGGTTTTGACTATTCATTGGTTTATCGCCCGGGTAAGGAAATATACTGTGCTGACGTGCTCAGTCGCTTGCCTCTTCACGTAACTAATCCAGAACCTCCACAATCTGGCGATATCATTGATCTCATGGCTATATGTCATTCACGAAGGAGCCCATAACTGCTAAGCAGATTGCTTGTGCTACCAATAGCAATCCAGATTTGTCACAAATTAGGCGGCTGTGTTATGTCAGGTAATTGGCATCACTACAGGAAGGGGCGAAACCGTACCTCATCCGGAAGGAATGGGCTCTCTATTGATGGAGACTGCCTGCTTTAGGGTAGCCGAGTGATAATTCTGCCTAAACTCCATGGGAAAATTATCAGTGAACTCCACAATGCTCATCACAGGCATAGTCACCATGAAGACTATTGCCCGAGCCCATGTTTGATGGCCTGGTTTGGACAGTAACATTGAGTCCAGTGCACGCTATTGTTACACTTGTCAAGCCCATGCCAAGACACCACCACGTCTCCATTGGCCATGTGGTCGTGGCCATCAAACCATGGTCTGGACTCCACATCGACCATGCTGCGTCCATTTCAAGGGAAGCTTTTCCTTATGGTTGTTGATGCCCACTATCCAAATGGATTGAAGCTCTCGTGTGCCATCCTCATCGTCCTGCTGTAACAATGGAAGCCCCACGTACCATGTTCGCACAATGGTATTCCAAACTCCATTGTATCAGATAATGGATCGTCATTTACGAGTCAGAGTTCAGACTTTATAAAATGAATGGCATTGAGCACTACACATCTGCCCCCTACAAACCTGCCAGTAATGGTCAAAGCGAATGTGCTGTTCAGATCATCAAATAGGTCTAAGCCACGTCAAGGAAGGCTCCATTCAATCTCGTCTAGCTCGTGTGTTGCTCAACTAGGCACCAGACCACATCAAACCACCGGTCGCTCACCTGCCAAGCCTTCTGATGGATCATGAATTAATAACACGGTTATCATTAGTGCACCAGGACGTAACGGTCGAGGTTGAGAACAAGTATCAACAGAAACGTAATCACGACCAACGTCTGTATACGCATGACTTCCAGATCAATGATCCTGTGTACGTGTTGAACTCCAGAGGTGGAACCAAGTGGTTATCTGGCATCAATTATCAATAACATTGTGAAATGATGTTTCTTGTGAAGTTGTGTGATGGTAGATGCATGCGTAAACATGTTGACTAACTCAGGTTATGTCATTGGGAGCCAACATTGACCCGGCTACTGCCTTTATCACTCATTCCTGTATTAACACCACCTGCGTTCAACCTGAGGTGTTTTATCATGAAAGCTTTTCACCTATTTATGTACTGAACTCCTTCCCAACACTGTACCCTTATTGAAAAAGCCCACAGTAGTTGCAAGCAAGGACAGCCCTCCACTAGCCTTTAGAAGATCAGCTCGTGTCTGTAAGCCTCCTGAACATGTTGATTTGTTTAAAAAAAAAGGGGGAGGGGGGAAGATGAGATGTATCAGTAGTTTGTGATCATGCATGCATACATGGGTGCCCGGGGCGTGGTTAAGCAGAGTCATGTGACCCACCCATGTTCGATGCTGTGCTGTGCTCGTATCTGAATTAAACCTGTTTGTTCCCACTTCAGAGCTTCGTCCCTGTCTATCGACTACATTACACAAAGAGGAACATTGAAGCTTTTGTAAAGCAAATCCGATAACCAAATGCTTTAGAAACAGGCTGGAGGACAAAGGAAAACCTGAAAGAACCTCCATAAGATCAGATGAAACTTTGCCACCATGGCACCCGTAACAGGCATGGCATGCCACACACCCGCGGAGATTCCTACAGATCCAAATCTAGCCAAATGTACCACGTCTGTGTGTGCCATATACGGACCTCTAACTTGTAGAAACTGTTGACTGCACATCTCGATCAGGATGTGAACTGTACTGTTCACTCCGTAAGTGGCCTCAGCACTCAAGCACTCCAATGGAACACCTGGCTTACGCGTGATTACCAATTGCCCTGAATACAACTATGCACCTGGAAACACCGTGAAATATCCGAATGGACAAATCAACACTATTTGGGGGAGTCGGAACTGCTGATACTTTTCAAATCTGGAGCTTACATCCAGATCACAAAACATGGCGGCTTCAGACCCAGCGAGGTTACCCCAGCAAACACCTTCAGACCCCAGACAGCGAGGTGGCCGAGGATGCACCTGATGGAGGCATAATTAAAAAGGCGTTAATCATCTTCAAAGGGTGTTTAATTAACCAAACACACAATTTTCACTCTGCAATGGAGAGACTGACCACGCAGCACACGCATGCACACACACGCACGCACGCATGTGCACACACACACACACACAGTGCTTTCATTAAGTCAGATTTTTGGAGGAACATACCCACGGAACATACCTACATCGCAAAGGCACAACAAGGTGTGATTATACATTATATACTCAAGTACTCATGCTTCATTGAACAGGCAGGCCTCAAGTACGACAATGTGCACAAAAGAAGATCATCACATGTTGACCAATCACTCAAGTTATACGGACGGACGGAGGACAGACGGACGCCTGTTTAAAAGTTTCAGCTTGTCTTATCAGAGTTGCCAGGCTTCTCTGTCCGAGTCAATGAAATCTATTTTGCATCATCAATTAGAGCGACCAAGTTTGTTTTCACTAAACAGTATTGTCGGGGTTCAAACCAAAAAGCAATGTGGATCTCATCCAACATGGACAAATTACAAAGAAGCACCATGGTGCAGCAGCTGCATGCGATGAAACATCAGGATGAGAGTACACATTGTCCCGGACACACAACAACAAATAGGTAATTGCGTGCTGCAACACGCTTGTGCTCTTTTGTTATCTCTTGCTGTGATTGTGATGAAAAAGAAATCCCTGACTCAAGACAATGGACGTACTTCACAGCCGATGAAGTGCCAGTGGCAATACGAACAGCACATAACCGTTGTGAGCAGTATATTTCCACCGCTCAACGCCGCCTTGTTCAAGGTACAGAGGGTTCGAGCAACACCTTAGCGATTGCTTTTCTCACCTGGCAATTGCTGTACCATGCGCAATGTTGATGCGCACGCACCTATTGAAGTGCTCGCAACACTACACCTTGTGGTAATACCTTGATCGAGCCACGGGGCATCGGTGTCCGTGTCGTTTCAGGGACGATGATCATATACAATCCCATATACAATGCACCAACTAACGTATGGAGTCAAACGTCTGAGTGTTTCGGTCAACAGTTGTGGCCAAGTTGCGTGCATCGCTATTAACCGTGCTCAGTGTACAAACAAGATATTGAAGCGATGGTCGTGTCAGCAATGTTGATTGTACGCCATGGAATATCGGATACATTCATCCGTATGCGCACACGACTGCTGGTTTCCAACTTTTCTGGGGGGATGAGGGCACAGCCACATCACAGATTCAGTTGCCTTGCCTCCCCTCCACCTGTACTTTAATTTGGCCAGGTGTAGGCACACTTTATCAGGTGACGTTTGTAAAAATTGGTGGTTTACATGATGGGACATTTCGGCAATAGTCATCACAAAAGAACAACTCAACACAGCCAGCATATCAGAGGGTAAGGGGAGAGAAGATGTCAGAGGATTAAAAGAATTTTAGTTTGCCATGGATATAGGAAAGGGTACAGCAGGTGAGGAATTTCTCAATCTAATCAAGGATTGCTTTGTGAGCAAGTTTGTGGATAAGCTCACAGAGGGAATGCAGTGTTCGACCTATTTTTTTTTTCAGTAATGATTCAAATATGGTGGAGAAGGTGGAGTGAGGACAGCATTAAGGATGCCCATAACCATGGTGTGTGCAAGGACTCTGTTAAGAGTTCGAGTTCTGAATAATAGAGCAAGCGAAGCTATTATTTTCAAGGAAGGTAAACTTTGAGGGTTGGAGTAGAAGAGTTGGTGCTTCAGTTTGGGAAAAGTGAACAGGAATGTCATAAGTATCAGACAAATGGGAAACCTTCAAGGAGCAAATTAGTAGTATACAGAGTAAGTGTATTCCAGTGAAAGCATATCCAGAGGCAAAAAAGAGACCAGTGTGCTTGAGCAGGGAGGTAAGGAGTGCTATTCAGGATAAGCAGAAAGCATTAGGTTATAAAACAACAGGTAAGTAGTCAGACATGGATCATCAGCTACAGGTCATGATGTACAGCAGAGAGCACAGTAACAGTAGTTATAAGTCAAGGTAACAGGGTTTAGGTGTATTTGTCGGGGGATAATTATATATCAAATTATGTCACATTAACACTGCACAGTAATTTCGTGAGGACTCATCTAGAATATTGTGTGAAGTTTTGGTCATCACAACAGAGGACGGATATAGCTGCCAAACAGAGGGTTCAACATCGACTAAGCGATGAGGAATGTTTGAAGGAGACAGGACTTTATAGATTGGAAGGAAGGGGATTATGAGGGGATTTGATAGAGGTGTAAGATAATGAAGACGTACACAAGATACGTGAATGGAGTATTTCAGAGAAGTGGACAGTGTTAGGACCAGGACATAGCTTGAGGGTATAGAAGATGAGAGTTGGGATAGTTTTAAGGCAAGGGCATTTCAGTCGGAGAGTGGATAATGCATGGAATGGTCTCCACAGAAAGGTAGTGGCAGTGGAGCAGGTGGATATATTTAAATTGCAATTAGATATGTACCTAGATGCATTGGAGCTGGAGCAGTTATCAATTACCAAGAATGTGTTGGCAGTAGTTGCTCATTCATCACCCGACAACCATTGCCTCCTCACCATCCCCCCCCCCCCCCACCCAAAACATCATGTTTACACTCTACCCTACCTGCACATCAATGTCCCTGCACTGACCGACACACACACACACACACACACACACCACACACAACCACACACACACACCACACCACCTCCTGTCAGGATGTAAAACTCATGTCAGACAGCTGTACACCCAAAGGTACAACAAGGTAGGCAGGTAATCCACCAGCACATCTGCAGAAATTTCAATATCCCAGTTCTACAAAACTCATGAAGCACGAACCAAAAGCAATCATTGAAAACAAGACATAATGGTCACGTATGACTCGGCTCCGTCGATATTTATGTTTTTCTCGAAATCGATATACAGGTGGGGTCACACCAGTTAATATCGATATTTTTTTTTTAATAATAATAATAAAAATAATTATTATTTTCTTTACATAGGTTCCAAAAATACGCAATGGTCCATTATGCATTCAAATGTGACGTGCACATCATTGACACACTGTAATTTTTCAAAGTATTCCCACACAGGGCATTGTTCCCCCCCCCTCCATGATGAGAACGGTTATTTTACTTCCAAATTCAACTTGTATTAAAAATGATTTGATTGCAAAGCGATATCAGTGTTGGTAACGGGACAAGTCGGAATACATCGCCATCGCCGTACAGGTATGACTATCGTGGAACGCTGTACCCGAATCGCTTTTCATACCGGTATCACAGATGACAGACTCGACACAGGATTTCCAAAGCACACCTGATTCATATAAAATATAACAAATTGACAATTACTTTAAAACCAGCAACGAGGGAAAAGAAAAACGTGATTGCTTGTATGGGTGCTCGGATACTGAGGGCTAAAAGTTAAAACATACTGTACTTACCTTTTAAGGCAGTTAAAACATACTGCACTGATCTAGTGTCAGGTCAGGCCAGATTAGATCTGTGACTTGCGACAGGTACCATGTAAACCTGTACTCACCTGTTTCATGGTTGGGTTGTCGGTGACTAAACAGTCTCCCCCACCAGGTTTCCTGGTGAGAGGGTGTTTGGATATGGACACCCAGCAGGATTAAAAACAAAACCAGTCAAAGGGCGGAGGAGCTCCTTGTGAGCCAACGGTCATCCATTAATCGTGCCCAACTGTGTCTGCGGACATACTCCTGCAGTTGGGTTACTTTTTTTAAAAGAGTTAATGGCAGGATTTGCACTACGGCCACCAAATAACCCTTCACTCCACAAAACACAAGAAAAACGTAAAGAAAATTGAAAACCACTCCGTGGGAGTACCTCCTGTGCAGCTGCTCTCCGTAGGGCAGCTCACCAGATGACGAGATGGGGAAAAGCCTTCGGGACCCCACTCTGATGATAGGAGGAAAACCACGGGGTAACTTTCCGGGTCAAATTCGGCTGTGTGTGTCGGGGTGGTGCTGAGGTGTCGTCCACCAGACGGCGGTCTCCTTGGGTTAACCTGAGGCATTCACTTCGGTGGGTGCCTGGAATGCCTTTCCCTAAAGAAGGATAATCACCTGTGTTGTTATCATCTGGAGCTCCAGCGTTTGGACATCAGCATTGCAGCACTCTGAGGATCGGAGACCGGAGAGTGGCGAGATAATGGTGGTGGTCACACCTACTATTGGTCTGGTCGCTCTGATGTTACCATGCCAAGGAGTTGCTGTGGCTGTGTCCAATAAGCTTGACTCCAATGATAATTGAGGTAACACGGTCAACAAGCAGATTATGAGACGAAGGATTCGTCACTCCTTGGGTGTCGTTTCCCTGGTCTCTGTATATGCTCGCGATGAGGCGAGTGATCTCACCGTGAAGGACGCATTCTATGCCACGCTCTGATCAACTGGGCAACTGAGGAACAACTCAAGGCTGGTGGAAATGCTGTATTCATGTCGTTGCATGCAGTTCTGTGCTCTGCCTGGAACACAGGCTCATCCCAACCGACTGGAAGAGAGGACTTGTCGTCCCTCTGTGGAAAGGAAGGATGATCACCGACTGCAACAACTACCGAGGGGTGACCCTGCTCTCAGTGCCGAGCAAGAAAATTGTGCAGTCGGACTTCCCCTCATGTCTAATGGGTTAAAGGGACGAAGTGCGTTCTTGATCAGGTTCGTTCTTTCCTCGGATAATTCTTGATACAATATGTTGATCTCTGCAAAGCTTCGATTCAGTGAATTGGGATGCCCTCTGGAGCATTCTATAGACTATGTGGTGCCACCAAAACTGATCATCTGATGTCTGATATATATATATTATATATTGTTGCGAATTCGCGCCTGCCGGCGTGCGAACGGCCACGTGACTTGAATCGCGGCACGTCTCGCCACCGGACGGACATTCTGTCGTGACCCTCTCGGACTAACGCCGGAGCCAGTCACGGGTGGGCCTTTCGGCCTCACCACGATTGCCAAATCGGCCACCGCGCAGGATAGGGTTGTTCACCAAACTCGACCTACCTAAGTACCCACGCGGATGGATACCGGGCGATCGCACCTCGCGCAGGTCGACTTCGGACACGAACCGCTTAAGCGGCCGTTCCGTACTATCGGGATAACCGAGCGGTGTTATCGTCGACCTTGACGGTTCAGATTATTATCGGGCGTTTTAAGCCCACTACGAACCCTTTACGCGAAGCAAGATGGAGGTTCAATAAAGGGAAGGACGCAGCGAAACGGTGAACAATTCAACACAAAGCACATTTATTTTCACACACACGGATAGCACACATAAGGCACGTATTACAGCCAAACAGTCAGAAATGCCATATATCAAATAAAACCAAAGCAACGACGACGCAGAGTTAACACCGATTACGCGAACACTCGGCAACACTTATAACAGTTCTACTTTACAAGACAGGCGCCTCCCACAGTCATTTGCCCAAAAACCCCAAAGAAAGAAGTGGCGACTTCCCTTGGTGCGGCCGACGAGTCCTTCTCCCACGACTCAACTCCGAGCTCCGTCTCCTTCGCCGTCCTTTACTGCCGACTCGACGACGGAAAAAAAACAGCTCGACTTTAACGAGCTCCGCGGGCTCGACCCGCGATGACTCTTCAACCCGAGACGAGGAGCAACCAACCACCGACTCCTCACAGCTCCACCCCACCAGTTCCACGACGAAGGGGAAAGACCGAGAGCTTCTTGCACCCGCCGTGTCCCGTTTATAGCGCGGGCTCCGCCCTCCACTCCGCCCCGTCTTCGGCTCCATCCTCCTTCGAGAGGGTTCCCGAAAAGGGGCGTGCCCTCTCGTTCCCCCTCCCGCGCCATGCGGGGGGCGAGGAAAGTCATCTTGCTTGGGGCAGGGAATTTTCCCCAAAAAGAGGCCCCCACCTTTTCTCACCTTTTGACGCCGCTCGGATCGCACCTCCCAACCGACGCGAGAAAGAAATGGCGGGTTGGCGAAGATGCAGTCGCGCAGATGGCGGAGGCGGCGCGGCCGACATCGCGGTCACGCTGTGGTGGGGATGGCGTGTTGTGGTTGACGGTGTTGGTTCAAAAAATAAAAAGAACAGAAAAACGACTGACTCAAAGGTGTCGCAGCCCGAATGAATCACATTAATTCCCTCTAAACAACGGGTTTGGGCTAACTATACATGTACTTCAGAAATACTCACTACGGGACCTGAATGGTGGTTGCGAATTTCCACAGCCGTAACAATATATATATATATATATTATATGTATATATAATATGCATATATATTATATATATATGTGTATATATATAAATATATGTATATATATAAATATATTATATATATAATATATATATATATAATAAATATATATATATATATATATATATATTAAATTATAAGTATATATTACAGGGTGTCCCGAAAAAGTGACATCATTTCGTAATCTAATAATATAGGCTAATTCTCGCTCAAATGATCTCAAATTTTAACAAATGTGTAAAAACTAACTAAGTTGAATGCTTAATTTCTATCTCAATGAGAATCTACCAGGAAGATGGATTGGCGTGCAGTGATAATGACGATGTGCTGTTGAAATGGCACCACGTTCACCTGACTTGACACCTTGTGATTTTTTTTCTATGGGGCTATGTGAAAGGACTGGTCTATATCCCCCTCTTCCTACAAGCCTAGAGGACTTAAGCAGAGAATCACTGAGGCGCTGGAGAATGTTACGCAAGACATGCTACAGTGTGTTTGGCAGAGCTGGACCACCGACTTGACGTGTGTTGTGTCACAGGCGGTGCGCATATTGAACATTTGTGAAGTTTTGAGAAAACGGTTATAAAATCTACATCCCTCCGAATCTCTTGTTCGAATTTTGATAAATAAATATTTTATTGTTCAACATGAAGCTATTACTCTCGTTTGCCTGGACATGTAGTTACTTAGATATTCAAGTTCAAATGATATCATTTTTTTAGGGACACCTTATATATATATATATATATATATATATAGTATATATATGTATATGTATTTAATATATATATATGTTATATGTATATATATTATATATATGCATATATGTAGTATATAGATATAGTTGCGGACCGGGGTCGAGAGAGAAGACCACGGCAGGTGGGGGAGTATGGGGGGGGGGGAGGGACTACCTCGGCTTCCCACTAACCTTCCACAATCGCAGGCCGTCGCACATGGATAACTCCGTGACTCGGCGAGTCGCAAATCGACCCTGTACGCCAATAACTCAACCACACGACTTAGGGTCTTCCGTTTAATGGAAACCGGTTACCTAAAATGGTCACGTGATCCAATTACCAGGGGACATCCTCGGTACGCCTTGTTCAAACCCGATCACCTTACCAGATCAGTGCAGCCAAGCGTAACTTCCAAGGGCGTACCGGCGAGGAAAAAGATCATTGGGGGATAACGTCCCGGCTAGGCTAGATACGGACCATGCTGGACCAATGAAGGAAAGACGAAAAGCGAGCTGGGAACATTTCTATACAAAGCATTTATTTACAATTAGCAAGGAAAGGTATGCTGGCACAAGTAAATGGGGTTAATTATTATATACAGCAGAGGTTAGCAGGAATTTGTGGGGTTGCAACAAAAAGGCAAGCATTGACAAAGAGACACAGAGAGACTTATCCATTATATCTTCTACAATCTTAAATTATGCTACGACAGGCCCATCACATACACACACACACACACAAACACACACACACACACACACACACAAACCGATGAAGATTAGTTAGCTAGAAGGAAGGAAGGAGAGAGATGAGAACTAACGGCCTCGTAAAATGTGGCGCGGTCCGCCGACCGCACAACCCAGTGCACTTTGGTGGACGCTCACGCTTGAGTGATCCCACTTAAAGTTGGCACGTTATCTCTTGCTTGATCACTTTGCCGGGCTCGTGGAAATGTGTGCTCCACACTGGTCCAGAAGAATGTCTGTCGCACACTAACCCGAGTGCAGATGGCAGTGACAGGCAGAAAACGAGGTTGCAGTGAAGAGAGGCGGAGCAAGAGAGGCGGAGAAGTGGGGCACGGCAACACAGGCAGAGATTTCCAGGCAGAGCACAGAACTGCATGCAACGACATGAATACAGCATTTCCACCAGCCTTGAGTTGTTCCTCAGTTGCCCAGTTGATCAGAGCGTGGCATAGAATGCGTCCTTCACGGTGAGATCACTCGCCTCAGTCGGAGCATATACAGAGACCAGGGAAACGACACCCAAGGAGTGACGAATCCTTCGTCTCATAATCTGCTTGTTGACCGGTGTTACCTCAATTATCATTGGAGTCAGCTTATTGGACACAGCCACAGCAACTCCTTGTGGTAACCATCAGAGCGACCAGACCAATAGTAGGTGTGACCACCCACCATTATCTCGCCACTCTCCGGTCTCCGATCCTCAGAGTGCTGCAATGCTGATGTCCAAACGCTGGAGCTCAGATGATAACAGACACAGGTGATTATCCTTGATGTTTCCTCAGTTGCCCAGTTGATCAGAGCGTGGCATAGAATGCGTCCTTCACGGTGAGATCACTCGCCTCAGTCGAGCATATACAGAGACCAGGGAAACGACACCCAAGGAGTGACGAATCCTTCGTCTCATAATCTGCTTGTTGACCGGTGTTACCTCAATTATCATTGGAGTCAGCTTATTGGACACAGCCACAGCAACTCCTTGGTATGGTAACCATCAGAGCGACCAGACCAATAGTAGGTGTGACCACCCACCATTATCTCGCCACTCTCCGGTCTCCGATCCTCAGAGTGCTGCAATGCTGATGTCCAAAGCTGGAGCTCAGATGATAACAGACACAGGTGATTATCCTTCTTAGGGAAAGGCCATTCCAGGCACCCACCCGAAGTGAATGCCTCAGGTTAACCCAAGGAGACCGCCTCTGGTGGACGACACCTCAGCACCACCCCGACACACACGCCGCAATTTGACCGGGGAAAGTTACCCCGTGGTTTTCCTCCTATCATCAGAGTGGGGTCCCGAAGGCTTTTCCCAATCTCGTCATCTGGTGAGCTGCCCTACGGAGAGCAGCTGCACAGGAGGTACTCCCACGGAGTGGGTTTTCAATTTTCTTTACGTTTTCTCTGTGTTTTGTGGAGTGAAGGTTTTATGGTGGCCGTAGTGCAAATCCTGCCATCAACCTCTTTAAAAAAGTAACCCAACTGCAGGAGTAGTCCGCAGACAACAGTTGGCACGATTAATGGATGACCGTTGGCTCACAAGGAGCTCCTCCGCCCTTTGACTGGTTTTGTTTTTAATCCTGCTGGGTGTCCATATCCAAACACCCTCTCACCAGAAAACCTGGTGGGGAGACGG
>CM068953.1:6633326-6657154 GCA_035128595.1 Eptatretus atami
TTAGGGGGAAAAAGGCCCATTTCCAGGCAACGCCACCGGAAGTGAATGCCTTCAGGTTTTTTTAACCAAGGGAGAACCGCCATCTGGTGGACGACACCTGTCAGCACCACCACCGACACAGCACGGGCATTTGCCTGCCGGGAAAGTTTACCCCGTGGGTTCTCCTATCAGTCAGAGTTGGGGTCCGAAGGCTTTTGCCCAATCTAACGTCATCTGGTGAGCTGCCTCGGAGAGGCAGCTGCAAGGCAGGTACTCCACGGAGTGGGTTTTCATTTTCTTTTACGTTTTTCCTTGTGTTTTGTGGAGTGAAGTGTTTTATGGTGGCCGTAGTGGCAAATCCTGCCATCAACCTCCTTTAAAAAATAACCCAACTGGCAGAGTAAGTCGTCCGCAGTACACAGTTGGGCACGATAATGGATGACCGTTGGCTAAACAAGGGCTCCTCCGCCCTTTGACACACGCGGTTTTGTTTTTAATCACCCTGCTGGGTTGTCGCATATGCGGCAAACGCCTCTCCTCACCCAGGAAAAGCCGTGGTGGGGGAGGAGCGGTTTTAGTCACCCGACAACCTGCCACCATGGAAACAGGGTTTTGGAGTAACAGGTTTACATGGTACCTGTCGCAAGTCACAGATCTAATCTGGGCCTGACCTGACCACTAGATCAGTGCAGTTTGTTTTAACTGCCGTAAAGTAAGTATCATCACTCGTTTACACTTTTAGCCCTCGGTTATCCAAGCCGAGGCACCCATCACAAGACAATCACTGTTTTCTTTTCCCTCGTTGCTGTGCTTTTAAAGTATATTGTCAATTGTTATTATTTATAATGAAATCAGGTGTCTTGGAAAGCGTGCTGTCCGAGCTCGGCCTCATACATGTGATAACCTGGTGTCCATGAAAACGATATGGCCGGGGCGGTATGAAAGCGCATTGTGTCGGGGTAAGGCGCGTTCACCACGGATAGTACATCAATCACCTGTACGGCGATGGAGATAGTTATTTCCGACTTGTTCCCGTTACCAACACTGATATCGCTTTGCAATAAATCATTTTTTAATCAAGTTGATTTTGGAAGTAAAATAACGCTTCTCATCATATGGAGGGGGGGAACATGCCCTGTGTGGGAATACTTTGAAAAATTACAGTGTGTCAATGATGTGCACGTCACATGTGAATGCATAATGGACCATTGCGTATTTTTGGAACCTATGTAAAAGAAAATAATAATTATTTTTATTATATATTATTAAAAAAAAAATATCGATATACCGGTGTGACCCACCTGTATATCGATTTCGAGAAAAACATAAATATCGACGGAGCCGAGTCATACGTGACCATTATGTCTTTGTTTTCAATGATTGCTTTTGTTCGTGCTTCATGAGTTTTGTAGAACTGGATATTGAAATTTCTGCAGATGTGCTGGTGGATTACTCTGCTACCTTGTTGTACCTTTGGGTGTACAGCTGTTCTGACATGAGTTTTACATCCTGACAGGAGGTGGTGTGTGTGTGTGTGTCGTCAGGTGCAGGGACATTGATGTGGCAGGGTAGGTGAGGTTAACATGATGTTTGGGTGGGGGGGGGATGGTGGAGAAGGCAATGGTTGTGGGTGATGAATGAGCAACTTACTGCCAACACATTCTTGGTAATTGATAACTGCTCCAGCTCCAATTGCATCTAGTGTACATATCAATGCAATTTAAATTATCCACCTGTTCCACTGCACTACCTTTCTGTGGAGACCATTCATGCATTATCCACTCTCCGACTGAAATGCCCTTGCCTTAAAACTATCCCAACTCTCATCTTCTATACCCTCAAGCTATGTCCCTGGTCCTAACACTGTCCACTCTCCTGAAATACTCCACTTCACGTATCTTGTGTACGTCTTCATATCTTACACCTCTATCAAATCCCCTCATAATCCCCTTCCTTCCAATCTATAAAGTCCTGTCTCCTTCAAACATTCCTCATCGCTTAGTCGATGGTTGAACCTCTGTTTGGCAGCTATAATCCTCCTCTGTTGTGATGACCAAAACTTCACACAATATTCTAGATGAGTCCTCACGAAATACTGTGCAGTGTTAATGTGAATAATTTGATATATAATTTATCCCGACAAATACAACCTAAAACCTGTTACCTTGACTTATAACTACTTGTATGTGCTCTTCTGTATATCATGACCTGTAGCTGATGATCCATGTCTGACTTTCTTACCTGTTGTTTTATAACCTAATGCTTTCTGCTTTCCTGAAAGCACTCCTTACTCCCTGCTCAAGCACACTGGTCTCTTTTTTGCCTCTGGATATGCTTTCACTGGAATACACTTACTCTGTATAATCTACTAATTTGCTCCTTGAAGGTTTCCCATTTGTCTGATACTTATGACATTCCTGTTCACTTTTCCAAACTGAAGCACCCAACTCTTCTACTCCAACCCTCAAAGTTTACCTTCCTTGAAAATAATAGCTTCGCTTGCTCTATTATTTCAGAACTCGAACTCTTAACAGAGTCCTTGCACACACATGGTTATGGGCATCCTTATAAGCTGTCCTCACTCCACCTTCTCCACCATATTTGAATCATTACTGAAAAAAAAATAGTGAACACTGCATTCCCCTCTGTGAGCTTATCCACAAACTTGCTCACAAAGCAATCCTTGATTAGATTGAGAAATTCCTCACCTGCTGTACCCTTTCCTATTCCATGGCAAACTAAAATTCTTTTAATCCTCTGACATCTCTCCCTCTCCCTTACCTTGATATGCTGGCTGTGTTGAGTTGTTCTTTTGTGATGACTATTGCCGAATGTCCATCATGTAAACCACATTATTTACAAACGTACCTGATAAAGTGTGCCCTTCACACTGCCAAATAAGTACAGGTGGAGGGGAGGCAAGGCACTGAATCTGTGATGTGGCTGTGCCCTCATCCCCCCAGAAAAGTTGGAAACGCAGCAGTCGTGTGCTGCATACCGGATGAATGTATCCGATATTCCATGGCGTACAACAACATTGCTGACGACCATCGCTTAATATCTTGTTTGTACACTGAGCACGGTTAATAGCGATGCACGCAACTTGGCCACAACTGTTGACCGAAACACTCAGACGTTTGACTCCATACGTTAGTTGGTGCATTGTATATGGGATTGTATATGATCATCGTCCGAAACGACACGGACACCGATTGCCCGCTGGCTCGATCAAGGTAATTACCACAAGGTGTAGTGTTGCGAGCACTTCAATAGGTGCGTGCGCAGTCAACATTGCGCATGGTACAGCAATTGCCAGGTGAGAAAAGCAATCGCTAAGGTGTGCTCGAACCTCTGTACTGAACAAGGCGGCGTTGAGCGTGGAAATATACTGCTCACAACGGTATGTGCTGTTCGTATTGGGCACTGTTCATCGGCTGTGAAGTACGTCCATTGTCTTGAGGTCAGGGATTTCTTTTTCATCACAATCACAGCAAGAGATAACAAAAGAGCACAAGGCGTGTTGCAGCACGCATTACCTATTTGTTGTGTTGTGTGTCGGACAATGTGTACTCTCATCCTTGATGTTTCATCGCATGCAGCTGCTGCCACCATGGTGCTCTTTGTAATTTGTCCATGTTGGATGAGATCCACATTGCTTTTGGTTTGAACCCCGACAATACTGTTTAGTGAAAACAAACTTGGTCGGCTCTAATTGATGATGCAAAATTAGATTTTCCCATTGACTCGGACAAGAAGCCTGCAACTCTGATAAGACAAGCTGAAACTTTTAAACAGGCGTCCGTCTGTCCGTCCGTCCGTCCGTATAACTTGGAGTGATTGGTCAACATGTGATGATCTTCTTTTGTGCACATTGTCTGACTGAGGCCTGCCCTGTTCAATGAAGCATGAGTACTTGAGTATATAATGTATAATCACACCTTGTTGTGCCTTTGCGATGTAGGTATTTCCTGTGGGTATGTTCCTCCAAAAATCTGACTTAATGAAAGGCACTGTGTGGTGTGTGTGTGGCACATGCGTGCGTGCGTGTGTGTGCATGCGTGTCGTGCGTGTCATCTCCTCCATTGCAAGAGTGAAAATTGTGTGTTTGGGTTAATTAAAACACCCCTTTTGAAGATGATTAACGGCCTTATTTAATTATGTCCTCCATCAGGTGCATCCCGGCCACCTCGCTGTCTGGGTCTGAAGGTGTTTGCTGGGTAACCTCGCTGGGGTCTGAAGCCGCCATGTTTTGTGATCGGATGTAAGCTCCAGATTTGAAAGTATCAGCAGTTCCGACTCCCCCAAATAGTGTTGATTTGTCCAATTCGGATATTTCCCGGGTGTTTCCAGGTGCATAGTTTATTCAGGGCAATGTGTAATCACTTGCTAGCCAGGTGTTCCATTGGGTGCTTGAGTGCTGAGGCACTTACGGAGTTGACAGCTACAGTTCGCATCCTGATCGAGATGTGCAGTCAACAGTTTCTACAAGGGTAGAGGTCCGTATACGGCACACACAGACGGGTACATTTGGCTAGATTGGATCTGTAGGAATCTCGCGGGGTGTGTGGACATGCCATGCTGTTACGGTTGCCATGGTGCAAAGTTTCATCCTGTATCTTATGGAGGTTCTTTCAGGTTTTCCTTTGTCCTCCAGCCTGTTTCTAAAGCATTTGGTTATCGGATTTGCTTTACAAGTTTCAATGTTTCTCCTTTGTGTAATGTAGTCGATAGACAGGGATGAAGGCTCTGAAGTGGAACAACAGGTTAATTCAGATACGAGCACAGCACAGCATCGGAACATGGGTGGGTCACATGACTCTGCTAACCAGCCCGCGGTGCACCCATGTAGCATGCATGATCACAAACTACTGATACATCTCATCTTCCCCTCCCCCCCTTTTTTTTTTAAACAAATCAACATGTTCAGGAGCTTACAGACACGAGCTGATCTTCTAAGGGCTAGTGGAGGGCTGTCCTTGCTTGCAACTACTGTGGGCTTCTCAATAAGGGGTACAGGTTGGGAAGGAGTTCAGGTAATAAATAGGTGAAAAGCTTTCATGAATAAACACCTCAGGTTGAAACGCAGGTGGTGTTAATACAGGAATGAGTGATAAAGGCACTTGAGCCGGTTCAATGTTTGGCTCCCATGACATAACTGAGTTAGTCAAACATGTTACGCATGCATCTACCATCACAACAATTCACCAAGAAAATTCTTTCACCAATGTTATTGATAATGATGCCAGATAACCACTTGGTTCCACCTCTGGAGTTCAACACGTACACAGCGATCATTGATCTGGAAGTCATGGTATACACGTTTGTCGTGATTACTTTCTGTTGATACTTGTTCTCAACCTCGACCGTTACGTTCCTGGTGAACTATGATAACCGTGTTATTAATTCATGATCCATCAGAAGCTTGGCAGGTGAGCGCCGGTGGTTTGATGTGGTCTGTGCCGTAGTTGAGCAACACACGAGCTAGACGAGATTGAATGGAGCCTTCCTTGACGTGGCTTAGACCATTTTTGATGATCTGAACAGCACATTCGGCTTGACCATTACTGGCAGGTTTGTAGGGGCAGAGTGTAGTGCTCAATGCCATTCATTTTATAAAAGTTCTGAAACTCTGAACCGTAAATGACGATCCATTATCTGATACAAGAGTTTGGAATACCATGTTGTGCGAACATGGTACGTGGGCTTCATTGTTACAGCAGACGATGAGGATGGCACCACGAGAGCTTCAATCCATTTGGAGTGGGCATCAACAACCATAAGGAAAAGCTTCCTTGAAATGGACCAGCATGGTCGATGTGAGTCCAGACCATGGTTTTGATGGCCACGACCACATGGCCAATGGAGACTGTGGTGGTGTCTTGGCATGGGCTTGACAAGTGTAACAATAGCGTGCACTGGACTCAATGTTACTGTCCAAACCAGGCCATCAAACATGGGCTCGGGCAATAGTCTTCATGGTGACTATGCCTGGATGAGCATTGGGAGTTCACTGATAATTTTCCCATGGAGTTTAGGCAGAATTATCATCGGCTACCCTCAAAGCAGGCAGTCTCCATCAATAGAGAGCCCATCCTTCCGGATGAGGTACGGTTTCGCCCCTCCTGTAGATGATGCCCATTACCTGACATACACAGCGCCTAATTTGTGACAAATCTGGATTGCTATTGGAGCAGCAAGCAATCTGCTTAGCAGTTATGGGCTCCTCATCGTGAATGCATTAGCCATGAGATCAATGATATCGCAGATTGTGGAGGTTCTTGGGATGTTCGTGAAGAGGCAAGCGACTGAGCACGTCAGCACAGTATATTTCCTTACCCGGGCGGTAAACCAATGAATAGTCAAAACCGGCACAACTTTACGTCACTACCAATTTAGTCTGATTATTCGTAACCAATCTGGGCCGAAGAGGGTTGGTCCTTCTCATGTCACTCTCAGTAGTGGTAGGACATGAGTACTGTTTCCATATCCTACAGTAATATTAGCTGACCAACTATAGGAACCACCTCCTTGTGCATATTCTCAAGTCAGTAGATACAGGCTGGAGTGCAGGAGGCCTTTCTCGGAGGTAGATGGAGGTGAACTTGCTCTCGCTCATAATTGATTCTGGAAGCGCCGGTATCAACTTCCATCCTTACCTGGATCTTATCGATTGTTACATTAACTATATTAGAGCATCGGAGATCTTTGTTCCAACAGAAAAAACATCATGAATTCTTCACTTGACTCATGGCTGCAGGCTGTCCTCTGTGACCTATCGTCGCTATAGTGGGCGCAACTTAGCTAAATATAGCATAACAATTGTGCATTTTGTGAGGAAAGCACCAAATTTGGCACACTAGTAGCCTATCATATTATGAACAGATTTGGATATTGGGCATCTCAAATTTTTGATGGCAGTGGAAAATGCTGCCACAGCCATGAGCGGCTGAATTTGAGATGGCCCAATATCCAAATCTGTTCATAATATGATAGGCTACCAGTGTGCCAAATTTGGGCTTTCTCACAAAATGCACATTGTATGCTAAGTTGCCCCACTATTACATCAGGGTTCACCCCAAAGTGCTAAGCAGGAGACAAGTTCTTCGACTTGATCAAGAACAATGATACTTCAAGTGTCCCCACTTACCACAGTTGTCACAGGTGTAATTCCTGTACGACATTGGAAAGCTTGATGATTTACCACCACAACGCCGACAAGTTACCCGCAACTTTCCAGGTAGATTCAGAAATGCCAAGAGGTGGAGGTGAATTTGTGATTGCTAAAACACTTTGGTTGTAGCCAATGGTTACCTTGTTAACCAATGGGTTCTGCTGAATAACTTTTGCCTTTTTATCGATCACATGCAGGCATTTGCATACACAGGTGGCTATTTCCATGATTTTAGCCAAATTGGGGTCGGATTCAGGAAGGAGTTTCCGCAGAATCGAATTGTCATTTGATGCCTATTATAAAAGAGATCACGTAACATCTCTTCGAGTTTATCTGTGAACTCACAATGTCGGGAGTCGCGTAAATCAGCCACAAATTTGGATGCTGACTGACCATCTTGCGATGGTGGTATAAAATTTATATCTTGAGATGATCTTACCGGTTTAGGGTGATAATGTTTTTTCATCAGATTGACGAGCTTCTTTACACATTGTAGAGAGGTTTGGCTGGGGCAAGAAGATCTTTCATGAGGCTGTACGTCGGGGCGCAACATACGATCAGTTAATACAGCTCGCGGCCTTCAGCGCCCTCATCGGTGTCCTTTTGTTTGCCACGAAGTACTCCTCCAGACGATCGGCTAGCCCTTCCTAATCATCCCCACTGTGTATTCTTGCAATATGCTGATGGCACGAGACATCCTCGTCGCCACTTGGTAATGTACTCGATAGACAGGGATGAAGCTCTGAAGTGGGAATAACAGGTTTAATTCGGACACGGGCACAGCAGCACAGCCCAGCACAGCATCAGACCATGGGTGGGTCACGTGACTCTGCTTAAACCATGCCCCGGTGCACCCATGTATTATGCAAGCATTATCATAAACAACTGACATATCTCAATTTGTGAGTTTTCAAAGAATATTATTTGGTAACGCCCGATTTCCAAAGCCGTTTGCAGTATTAACGTGTCTCTAAGTTACGAGCCAAGTTTTTTTTTCCACTCATCACATGCAGCTGTTTATATGGAATAATGTTTGTGACATATCCTTGAAACTCCACAAAATGTAATGTATGTCTTTCGGTGAAAGCTACTCAGGTTTCTGCGTTGTAGACAGTACTGTAGTTGGTAATCAAACTCACTCCAACCTGCAGATTCCCGAAAAATTGCCGATATCAGCCAAGCACGTGGTGTGTGTGTGTGTGTGTGTGTGTGTTTGTTGTTGATTGGTATCTACATTTTGGGTTTCAGAATGTGGAATGGAGTCCTCCTGGGTAGGCTCAAGACATCCACCTTCACTCAGTAAGGAGATCACGATTCATGGACCAAGCTGTGAAGTTTTCTGTTCTCAAAGTTTTGTGCCGAGAGCTCTCTTCAGTATCGTTATTGAGTCCTGGACAGCTTCCAACATGTAGTTTGTTGTGATAATATTCACAGGATGGTTTTTAGCTCACTTCGGGGAGCTAATGGGATGCGCATCGTCCGTACCGTCCGTCCGTCCGTCGCCCACAAATACTTTGTAACTTCTCAGAAACTACACATAGATTTCAATGAAATTTGACCACAACCTTCATTAACCGTATGGCATAAAAAATGGTTCTGAAGGGGTCTACAGAGGAGTTACGGGGTGGGGGGGGGGGGGTGAGTGGGTTACCTCCGAAAGAGGCATTTGCTTTCTTCTATAACGATACACACAATTCCGATGAAACTTCACGACAACCTTCATCACCAGGTGAGCACACATGGTACTTCCCCTATGGTTAGTCTCTTCTATGAGTTCTTTGTCATATTCCTGTCGGGCTGTAGGTCCAGCTGTCACTGTACAACTTTGGCATTCTTCAGCTTCCGAGGATCTTCTCACTTCATTCTTGAGGGTCTTGGTATTTGGTCATTTCTTGATTTCTGCATCGGCTTAGTCCAAAATCACTGCTAATAACACCTTCAATTAGCAATGCCTTCTTCTTGTGTTTTTTTGTAACTAAATATGACATCTGATTGCACAACGTTTTGTTTCGATGTTTACGTCGATGGGATCATTAGTTCTTACCTGAGCGGTAGGTACTTCCATGTTTTCAGTGATTACTTTGATTCATTTTCCCCAAAAATTTCTGAACTGGATATCAAAGTTTTTGCAGATGTGCCAGTGATACATTGTAAACTCTGTTGTGTTGTGTGTACAGCTGTTCTGACATGAGATTTTTCTTTCTTTCTTTCTTTCTTTTTATATATTGCTTTCTTTAAATCTTTTTTGTTATATATATTTATATTACCTTTTCTTATAATTTTGCATATTATTTTTTTAAAGAAGCTTTCTCATTATATATTGACTGAAATATGTGATTATATATAATATATATATATTATTATATATATATAGATAATATTTATACATACATTTTGAACATACACCGCAAGTCTAATGGCCTAGTTTATGAGAAAGCTGCAACTTTCTCATTTGATGGCTGTTATCGGAGAGCAATCTAATTAGCTGCTTGCTCACAAGTGCAATGACATTCTTTATTGCAGTAACTCGATCAATTTTCTATGAATTTATAATCTCCATGAGAAAAAATTATTTATTAATGCTATAAACAATTTTTTTTTTCAACGAAGCTTTCAAGGAGGCTATTGTGTTGCCCACAGGGAGGAGTAAGGGGGGGGTCGATGTGTGACAGGCCAGCCTTTCTTTCCATGCATAATTTGTTAACATCCAATTTCTGGCTGACAGGAAAGCCAGAAGTGGTCTGGTCTTCTTGGACATCTCTAGACGACAGTTCCCACTGGTAGCTATCTGAGTGTGATTGCTTGGGTAGCAGCTCGTACATGATCAACAAGTCTATGTCCCATGTCGTTACACATGGAACGTGTGTACGTCCAGCCGTCTTTGACTACCAAGGGCAACCAGGACATCCATTTCCACATTCCGTCAAGCAGAATGAATTCACCTTCCAATTGACAAGAGTAAAACAGTTCACACTCAAATCACTCTTGCTGAATTTTACTTGATCCCTTCTAAAACAACCAGCACAAATGGTAAAGCCATTAAAAAGAAGCCAATTTTATGGCGCTTTCAGGTCAAGTGTTCGATTTAAAAGGTTTCTTGAAAAGATGAAACTTTTACTTTAAACTCAAGGTTAGAGACGACGAAGAGAGGTTTCAATGGATGGCAATGCAGTGAGAAACCATCAAGTGAGAATCCCTCTTCTGGGTCTGCGGATGAACCTCCAGGTCCATGACCAGGCGCTTGAGCACAGATAAACCTGTCACTTTCATGCTCGATGTCATATATGTGATGTAATAAAAATAAATTTGGTGTTTTCCGCCATGGCAGAGAAAAGTGGAAATGTAATAAATCCAGAGCCGAAGCAAATTTATGCTCTTCACACAGATTGCACTTTTTCCTGCGCTCAATACATCAGCCGCACATTATTGGAAAACACAAAAACGAACCTTCCTTACTGCTCGTGTAACAGACCAGCTCGTTTACCTCTATTCTCCACTTTTACTCCACAAACTTTCTACAGGGATGAGTTCTTGTCAGGGACCCGACTTACGAACCGGGTTCGTGGAAACGAAGGTTGTTCGAGTCGCTCCACATCATTACAATCAGTCATTTGAACGGGTTTTGAGCAATAAGATTCGATCGATGCGCCTCTTGGAGCAATTGCAGTCGATGGTCGAGCATGTGGATAAAGCGGAATGCATGAAGACCGCATGATGGAATTCGGTTTGAATGGCGACCTTATTATTAGCTACTATATTGTGAGGAAGGATGTGATCGATGCACATCTGCACAATATTGGAAGCTCCTTGTTTCAATTGTTTCGGGTTCTGTAATGATCTGGCGCTGAAAATACCGGACAGGGATTCGATTACTGAGAGAGCATCGCGCTGTATCGACGAGAGCGCTCGAGATGGTTGTGGTGTGTGTCAGTGTATGTGTGCGTCAGCATGTGTTTGCATTTTTTTGATTTCTATTCTGTTGCATACCCCGACACCAATCTCCAACAAAGCTTACCTCCGTGCTTGGGGTACCCAAGGTCATGTCAGTGGTCCAAAATCCACTGCCCCTCCCACACCCAAGAAGTTTCTCTTAGTGCGAATGTCTTCCACTAGTGGGGCAACTTAGCTAAATATAGCATAAGCAATTGTGCATTTTGTGAGGAAAGCACCAATTTGGCACACTAGTAAGCCTATCATATTATGAACAGATTTGGATATTGGGCCATCTCAAAATTTTTGATGGCAGTGAAAAGGCTGGCCTGACAGACATCAGCGGCTGCATTTGAGATGCCCAATATCCAAATCTGTTCATAATATGATAGGCTTACTAGTGTGCCAAATTTGCGTGCTTTCCTCACAAAATGCCACTTTTGTTATGCTAAGTTGCCCCACTACACTGAAAGGTTCAGAAAGAAAAACTAGCTGGGCCAATCTGGTGAGACATACTTTGTTGATTTCTGTGTCTGAACATCTGGAACAGTGCAAGTGGTTTCACCACTGATCCCTGCTGAAGGAAGGGGGTATTCAGTATTGACACAATGTTCTGCTCTCAAAGGGAGTGGGTATTCCTTTTTAGAATGAAGACAGCCATGAGTTTGGAAACCGAACTCAAACAGGGTTAGGGGGAAAAAGGCCCATTTCCAGGCAACGCCACCGGAAGTGAATGCCTTCAGGTTTTTTTAACCAAGGGAGAACCGCCATCTGGTGGACGACACCTGTCAGCACCACCACCGACACAGCACGGGCATTTGCCTGCCGGGAAAGTTTACCCCGTGGGTTCTCCTATCAGTCAGAGTTGGGGTCCGAAGGCTTTTGCCCAATCTAACGTCATCTGGTGAGCTGCCTCGGAGAGGCAGCTGCAAGGCAGGTACTCCACGGAGTGGGTTTTCATTTTCTTTTACGTTTTTCCTTGTGTTTTGTGGAGTGAAGTGTTTTATGGTGGCCGTAGTGGCAAATCCTGCCATCAACCTCCTTTAAAAAATAACCCAACTGGCAGAGTAAGTCGTCCGCAGTACACAGTTGGGCACGATAATGGATGACCGTTGGCTAAACAAGGGCTCCTCCGCCCTTTGACACACGCGGTTTTGTTTTTAATCACCCTGCTGGGTTGTCGCATATGCGGCAAACGCCTCTCCTCACCCAGGAAAAGCCGTGGTGGGGGAGGAGCGGTTTTAGTCACCCGACAACCTGCCACCATGGAAACAGGGTTTTGGAGTAACAGGTTTACATGGTACCTGTCGCAAGTCACAGATCTAATCTGGGCCTGACCTGACCACTAGATCAGTGCAGTTTGTTTTAACTGCCGTAAAGTAAGTATCATCACTCGTTTACACTTTTAGCCCTCGGTTATCCAAGCCGAGGCACCCATCACAAGACAATCACTGTTTTCTTTTCCCTCGTTGCTGTGCTTTTAAAGTATATTGTCAATTGTTATTATTTATAATGAAATCAGGTGTCTTGGAAAGCGTGCTGTCCGAGCTCGGCCTCATACATGTGATAACCTGGTGTCCATGAAAACGATATGGCCGGGGCGGTATGAAAGCGCATTGTGTCGGGGTAAGGCGCGTTCACCACGGATAGTACATCAATCACCTGTAACGCGATGGGATGTGTATTCGCGACTTGTTCCCGTTACCAACACTGATATCGCTTTGCAATAAATCATTTTTTAATCAAGTTGATTTTGGAAGTAAAATAACGCTTCTCATCATATGGAGGGGGGGAACATGCCCTGTGTGGGAATACTTTGAAAAATTACAGTGTGTCAATGATGTGCACGTCACATGTGAATGCATAATGGACCATTGCGTATTTTTGGAACCTATGTAAAAGAAAATAATAATTATTTTTATTATATATTATTAAAAAAAAAATATCGATATACCGGTGTGACCCACCTGTATATCGATTTCGAGAAAAACATAAATATCGACGGAGCCGAGTCATACGTGACCATTATGTCTTTGTTTTCAATGATTGCTTTTGTTCGTGCTTCATGAGTTTTGTACGAACTGGATATTGAAATTTCTGCAGATGTGCTGGTGGATTACTCTGCTACCTTGTTGTACCTTTGGGTGTACAGCTGTTCTGACATGAGTTTTACATCCTGACAGGAGGTGGTGTGTGTGTGTGTGTCGTCAGGTCAGGGACATTGATGTGGCAGGGTAGGTGAGGTTAACATGATGTTTGGGTGGGGGGGGGATGGTGGAGAAGGCAATGGTTGTGGGTGATGAATGAGCAACTTACTGCCAACACATTCTTGGTAATTGATAACTGCTCCAGCTCCAATTGCATCTAGGTACATATCAATGCAATTTAAATTATCCACCTGTTCCACTGCACTACCTTTCTGTGGAGACCATTCATGCATTATCCACTCTCCGACTGAAATGCCCTTGCCTTAAAACTATCCCAACTCTCATCTTCTATACCCTCAAGCTATGTCCCTGGTCCTAACACTGTCCACTCTCCTGAAATACTCCACTTCACGTATCTTGTGTACGTCTTCATATCTTACACCTCTATCAAATCCCCTCATAATCCCCTTCCTTCCAATCTATAAAGTCCTGTCTCCTTCAAACATTCCTCATCGCTTAGTCGATGGTTGAACCTCTGTTTGGCAGCTATAATCCTCCTCTGTTGTGATGACCAAAACTTCACACAATATTCTAGATGAGTCCTCACGAAATACTGTGCAGTGTTAATGTGAATAATTTGATATATAATTTATCCCGACAAATACAACCTAAAACCTGTTACCTTGAC
The DNA here is from genome assembly GCA_035128595.1 of Eptatretus atami. Lineage (NCBI taxonomy): Eukaryota > Metazoa > Chordata > Myxini > Myxiniformes > Myxinidae > Eptatretus > Eptatretus atami. The sequence goes on from CM068953.1 coordinate 6,647,242, forward strand.
TTATAACTACTTGTATGTGCTCTTCTGTATCATCATGACCTGTAGCTGATGATCCATGTCTGACTTACTTACCTGTTGTTTTATAACCTAATGCTTTCTGCTTTCCTGAAAGCACTCCTTACTCCCTGCTCAAGCACACTGGTCTCTTTTTTGCCTCTGGATATGCTTTCACTGGAATACACTTACTCGTATATCTACTAATATTGCTCCTTGAAGGTTTCCCATTTGTCTGATACTTATTGACATTCCTGTTCACTTTCCAAACTGAAGCACCCAACTCTTCTACTCCAACCCTCAAAGTTTACCTTCCTTGAAAATAATAGCTTCGCTGCTCTATTATTTCAGAACTCGAACTCTTACAGAGTCCTTGCACACACATGGTTATGGGCATCCTTAAAGCTGTCCTCACTCACCTTCTCACCATATTTGAATCATTACTGAAAAAAAAATAGTGAACACTGCATTCCCCTCTGTGAGCTTATCCAAAACTTGCTCACAAAGCAATCCTTGATTAGATTGAGAAATTCCTCACCTGCTGTACCTTTCCTATATCCATGGCAAACTAAAATTCTTTTAATCCTCTGACATCTCTCCTCTCCCCTTACCTCTGATATGCTGGCTGTGTTGAGTTTGTTCTTTTGTGATGACTATTGCCGAATGTCCATCATGTAAACCACATTATTTACAAACGTACCTGATAAAGTGTGCCTTCACACTGCCAAATAAGTACAGGTGGAGGGGAGGCAAGGCACTGAATCTGTGATGTGGCTGTGCCCTCATCCCCCCAGAAAAGTTGGAAACCAGCAGTCGTGTGCTGCATCCGGATGAATGTATCCGATATTCCATGGCGTACAATCAACATTGCTGACGACCATCGCTTAATATCTTGTTTGTACACTGAGCACGGTTAATAGCGATGCACGCAACTTGGCCACAACTGTTGACCGAAACACTCAGAGTTTGACTCCATACGTAGTTGGTGCATTGTATATGGGATTGTATATGATCATCGTCCCGAAACGACACGGACACCGATTGCCCGGTGGCTCGATCAAGGTAATTACCACAAGGTGTAGTGTTGCGAGCACTTCAATAGGTGCGTGCGCAGTCAACATTGCGCATGGTACAGCAATTGCCAGGTGAGAAAAGCAATCGCTAAGGTGTGCTCGAACCTCTGTACTGAAACAAGGCGGCGTTGAGCGTGGAAATATACTGCTCACAACGGTTATGTGCTGTTCGTATTGACTGGCACTTTCATCGGCTGTTGAAGTACGTCCATTGTCTTGAGGTCAGGGATTTCTTTTTCATCACAATCACAGCAAGAGATAACAAAAGAGCACAAGCGTGTTGCAGCACGCATTACCTATTTGTGTGTTGTGTGTCCGGACAATGTGTACTCTCATCCTTGATGTTTCATCGCATGCAGCTGCTGCCACCATGGTGCTTCTTTGTAATTTGTCCATGTTGGATGAGATCCACATTGCTTTTGGTTTGAACCCCGACAATACTGTTTAGTGAAAACAAACTTGGTCGCTCTAATTGATGATGCAAAAATTAGATTTTCCCATTGACTCGGAAGCAAGAAGCCTGCAACTCTGATAAGACAAGCTGAAACTTTTAAACAGGCGTCCGTCTGTCCGTCCGTCCGTCCGTATAACTTGAGTGATTGGTCAACATGTGATGATCTTCTTTTGTGCACATTGTCTTGACTTGAGGCCTGCCTGTTCAATGAAGCATGAGTACTTGAGTATATAATGTATAATCACACCTTGTTGTGCCTTTGCGATGTAGGTATTTCCTGTGGGTATGTTCCTCCAAAAATCTGACTTAATGAAAGGCACTGTGTGGTGTGTGTGTGGCACATGCGTGCGTGCGTGTGTGTGCATGCGTGTCGTGCGTGTCATCTCCTCCATTGCAAGAGTGAAAATTGTGTGTTTGGGTTAATTAAAACACCCTTTTGAAGATGATTAACGGCCTTATTTAATTATGTCCTCCATCAGGTGCATCCCGGCCACCTCGCTGTCTGGGTCTGAAGGTGTTTGCTGGGTAACCTCGCTGGGGTCTGAAGCCGCCATGTTTTGTGATCGGATGTAAGCTCCAGATTTGAAAGTATCAGCAGTTCCGACTCCCCCAAATAGTGTTGATTTGTCCAATTCGGATATTTCCCGGGTGTTTCCAGGTGCATAGTTTATTCAGGGCAATGGTAATCACTTGCTAAGCCAGGTGTTCCATTGGAGTGCTTTGAGTGTGAGGCACTTACGGAGTTGACAGTACAGTTCCATCCTGATCGATGTGCAGTCAACAGTTTCTACAAGGTAGAGGTCCGTATACGGCACACACAGACGTGGTACATTTGGCTAGATTTGGATCTGTAGGAATCTCGCGTGGTGTGTGGACATGCCATGCTGTTACGGGTTGCCATGGTGCAAAGTTTCTCCTGTATCTTATGGAGGTTCTTTCAGGTTTTCCTTTGTCCTCCAGCCTGTTTCTAAAGCATTTGGTTATCGGATTTGCTTTACAAAGTTTCAATTTTCTCCTTTGTGTAATGTAGTCGATAGACAGGGATGAAGGCTCTGAAGTGGAACAACAGGTTAATTCAGATACGAGCACAGCACAGCATCGGAACATGGGTGGGTCACATGACTCTGCTTAACCACGCCCGCGGTGCACCCATGTATGCATGCATGATCACAAACTACTGATACATCTCATCTTCCCCTCCCCCCCTTTTTTTTTTAAACAAATCAACATGTTCAGGAGGCTTACAGACACGAGCTGATCTTCTAAGGCTAGTGGAGGGCTGTCCTTGCTTGCAACTACTGTGGGCTTCTCAATAAGGGTACAGGGTTGGGAAGGAGTTCAGGTAATAAATAGGTGAAAAGCTTTCATGAATAAACACCTCAGGTTGAAACGCAGGTGGTGTTAATACAGGAATGAGTGATAAAGGCACTTGAGCCGGTTCAATGTTTGGCTCCCATGACATAACTGAGTTAGTCAAACATGTTACGCATGCATCTACCATCACAACAACTTACAAGAAAATTCTTTCACCAATGTTATTGATAATGATGCCAGATAACCACTTGGTTCCACCTCTGGAGTTCAACACGTACACAGGATCATTGATCTGGAAGTCATGGTATACACGTTTGTCGTGATTACGTTTCTGTTGATACTTTTCTCAACCTCGACCGTTACGTCCTGGTGAACTATGATAACCGTGTTATTAATCATGATCCATCAGAAGCTTGGCAGGTGAGCGCCGGTGGTTTGATGTGGTCTGTGCCGTAGTGAGCAACACACGAAGCTAGACGAGATTGAATGGAGCCTTCCTTGACGTGGCTTAGACCATTTTGATGATCTGAACAGCACATTCGGCTTGACCATTACTGGCAGGTTTGTAGGGGCAGAGTGTAGTGCTCAATGCCATTCATTTTATAAAAGTTCTGAAACTCTGAACTCGTAAATGACGATCCATTATCTGATACAAGAGTTTGGAATACCATGTTGTGCGAACATGGTACGTGGGGCTTCCATTGTTACAGCAGACGATGAGGATGGCACCACGAGAGCTTCAATCCATTTGGAGTGGGCATCAACAACCATAAGGAAAAGCTTCCTTGAAATGGACCAGCATGGTCGATGTGAGTCCAGACCATGGTTTTGATGGCCACGGACCACATGGCCAATGGAGACTGTGGTGGTGTCTTGGCATGGGCTGAAGTGTAACAATAGCGTGCACTGGACTCAATGTTACTGTCCAAACCAGGCCATCAAACATGGGCTCGGGCAATAGTCTTCATGGTGACTATGCCTGGATGAGCATTGGGAGTTCACTGATAATTTTCCCATGGAGTTTAGGCAGAATTATCACTCGGCTACCCTCAAAGCAGGCAGTCTCCATCAATAGAGAGCCCATCCTTCCGGATGAGTACGGTTTCGCCCCTTCCGTAGATGATGCCCAATTACCTGACATAGACACAGCGCCTAATTTGTGACAAATCTGGATTGCTATTGGTAGCACAAGCAATCTGCTTAGCAGTTATGGGCTCCCATCGTGAATGCATTAGCCATGAGATCAATGATATCGCAGATTGTGGAGGTTCTTGGGATAGTTCGTGAAGAGGCAAGCGACTGAGCACGTCAGCACAGTATATTTCCTTACCCGGGCGGTAAACCAATGAATAGTCAAAACCGGCCACTTTACGTCACTCTCCAATTTAGTCTGATTATTCGTAACCATCTGGGCCGAAGAGGGTTGGTCCTTCTCCATGCACTTCTCAGTAGTGGTAGGACATGAGTACTGTTTCCATATCCTACAGTAATATTAGCTGAGCCAACTATAGGAACCACCTCCTTGGTGCATATTCTCAAGTCAGTAGATACAGGCTGGAGTGCAGGAGGCCTTTCTCGGAGGTAGATGGAGGTGAACTTGCTCTCGCTCATAATTGATTCTGGAAGCGCCGTATCAACTTCCATCCTTACCTGGATCTTATCGATTGTTACATTAACTATATTAGAGCATCGGAGATCTTTGTTCCAACAGAAAAAACATCATGAAGTTCTTCACTTGACTCATGGCTGCAGGCTGTCCTCTGTGACCTATCGTCCGTATAGTGGGCAACTTAGCTAAATATAGCATAACAATTGTGCATTTTTGTGAGGAAAAGCACCAAATTTGGCACACTAGTAGCCTATCATATTATGACAGATTTGGATATTGGGGCATCTCAAATTTTTGATGGCAGTGGAAAATGCTGCCACAGCCATGAGCGGCTGAATTTGAGATGGCCCAATATCCAAATCTGTTCATAATATGATAGGCTACCAGTGTGCCAAATTTGTGCTTTCTCACAAAATGCACATTGTATGCTAAGTTGCCCCACTATTACATCAGGGTTCACCCCAAAGTGCTAAGCAGGAGACAAGTTCTTCGACTTGGATCAAGAAACAATGATACTTCAAGTGTCCCCACTTACCACAGTTGTCACAGGTGTAATTCCTGTACGACATTGGAAAGCTTGATGATTACCACCACACGCCAGACAGTTACCCCAACTTTCCAGGTAGATTCAGAAATGCCAAGAGGTGGAGGTGAATTTAGTGATTGCTAAAACACTTTGGTTGTAGCCAATGGTTACCTTGTTAACCAATGGGTTCTGCTGAATAACTTTTGCCTTTTTATCGATCACATGCAGGCATTTGCATACACAGAGTGGCTATTTCCATGATTTTAGCCAAATTGGGGTCGGATTCAGGAAGGAGTTTCCGCAGAATCGAATTGTCATTTGATGGCCTATATAAAAGAGATCACGTAACATCTCTTCGAGTTTATCTGTGAACTCACAATGTCGGGAGTCGCGTAAATCAGCCACAAATTTGGATGCTGACTGACCATCTTGTCGATGGTGGTATAAAATTTATATCTTGAGATGATCTTACCGGTTTAGGGTGATAATGTTTTTTCATCAGATTGACGAGCTTCTTACACATTGTAGAAGGTTTGGCTGGGGCAAGAAGATCTTTCATGAGGCTGTACGTCGGGGCGCAACATACGATCAGTTAATACAGCTCGCGCCTTTCAGCGCCCTCATCGGTGTCCATTTTGTTTGCCACGAAGTACTCCTCCAGACGATCGGCTAGCCCTTCCTAATCATCCCCACTGTGTATCTTGCAATATGCTGATGCACGAGACATCCTCGTCGCCACTTGGTAATGTACTCGATAGACAGGGATGAAGCTCTGAAGTGGGAATAACAGGTTTAATTCGGACCGGGCACAGCAGCACAGCCCAGCACAGCATCAGACCATGGGTGGGTCACGTGACTCTGCTTAAACCATGCCCCGGTGCACCCATGTATTATGCAAGCATTATCATAAACAACTGACATATCTCAATTTGTGAGTTTTCAAAGAATATTATTTGGTAACGCCCGATTTCCAAAGCCGTTTGCAGTATTAACGTGTTCTCTAAGTTACCGAGCCAAGTTTTTTTTCCACTCATCACATGCAGCTGTTTATATGGAATAATGTTTGTGAACCATATCCTTGAAACATCCACAAAATGTAATGTAATGTCTTTCGGTGAAAGCTACTCAAGGTTTCTGCGTTGTAGACAGTACTGTAGTTGGAATCAAACTCACTCCAACCTGCAGATTCCCGAAAATTGCCGATATCAGCCAAGCACGTGTGTGTGTGTGTGTGTGTGTGTGTGTGTTTGTTGTTGATTGGTATCTACATTTTGGGTTTCAGAATGTGGAATGGAGTCCTCCTGGGTAGGCTCAAGACATCCACCTTCACTCAGTAAGGAATCACGATTCATGGACCAAGCTGTGAAGTTTTCTGTTCTCAAAGTTTTGTCCGAGAGCTCTCTTCAGTATCGTTATTGAGTCCTGGACAGCTTCCATGTAGTTTGTTGTGATAATATTCACAGGATGGTTTTTAGCTCACTTCGGGAGCTAATGGGATGCGCATCGTCCGTACCGTCCTCCGTCCGCCCACAAATACTTGTAACTTCTCAGAAACTACACATAGATTTCAATGAAATTTGACCACAACCTTCATTAACCGTATGGCATAAAAAATGGTTCTGAAGGGGTCTACAGAGGAGTTTACGGGGTGGGGGGGGGGGGTGAGTGGTTACCTCCGAAAGAGGCATTTGCTTTCTTCTAAACGATACACACAATTCCGATGAAACTTCACGACAACCCTTCATCACCAGGTGAGCACACATGGGTACTTCCCCTATGGTTAGTCTCTTCTATGAGTTCTTTGCATATTCCTGTCGGCTGTAGGTCCAGCTGTCACTGGTACAACTTTGGCATTCTTCAGCTTCAGGATCTTCTCACTTCATTCTTGAGGTCTTGGTATTTGGTCATTTTCTTGATTTCTGCATCGGCTTAGTCCAAAATCACTGCTAATAACACTTCAATTAGCAATGCCTTTCTTGTGTTTTTTTGTAACTAAATATGACATCTGATTGCAGCACGTTTTGTTTTCGATGTTTACGCTCGATGGGATCATTAGTTCTTACCTGAGCGGTTAGGTACTTCCATGTTTTCAGTGATTACTTTGATTCATTTTCCCCAAAAATTTCTGAACTGGATATCAAAGTTTTTGCAGATGTGCCAGTGGATACATTGTAAACTCTGTTGTGTTGTGTGTACAGCTGTTCTGACATGAGATTTTTCTTTCTTTTCTTTCTTTCTTTTTATATATTGCTTTCTTTAAATCTTTTTGTTATATATATTTATATTACCTTTTCTATTAATTATTGCATATTATTTTTTTAAAGAAGCTTTCTCATTATATATTGACTGAAATATGTATCATATATAATATATATATATTATTTATATATATATACATAATATTTATACATACATTTTGAACATACACCGCAAGTCTAATGGCCTAGTTTTATGAGAAAGCTGCAACTTTCCATTGATGGCTGTTATCGGAGAGCAATCTAATTAGCTGCTTGCTCACAAGTGCAATGACATTCTTTATGCAGTAACTCGATCAATTTTCTATGAATTTATAATCTCGCATGAGAAAAAATTATTTATTATGCTTAAAACAATTTTTTTTTTAACGAAGCTTTCAAGGAGGCTATTGTGTTGCCCACAGGAGGAGTAAGGGGGGGGGTCGATGTGTGACAGGCCAGCCTTTCTTCTCCATGCATAATTTGTTAACATCCAATTTCTGGCTGACAGGAAAGCCAGAAAGTGGTCTGGTCTTCTTGGACATCTCTAGACGCAGTTCCCACTGGTAAGCTATCTGAGTGTGATTGCTTGGGTAGCAGCTCGTACATGATCAACAAGTCTATGTCCCATGTCGTTCAACATGGAACGTGTGTACGTCCAGCCGTCTTGACTACCAAGGGCAACCAGGACATCCATTTCCACATTCCGTGCAACAGAATGAATTCACCTTCCAATTGACAAGAGTAAACAGTTCACACTCAAACTCACTCTTGCTGAATTTTACTTGATCGCCTCTAAAACAACCAGCACAAATGTAAAGCCATTAAAAAGAAGCCAATTTTATGGCGCTTTCAGGTCAAGTGTCGATTTAAAAGGTTTCTTGAAAAGTGAAACTTTTACTTTAAACTCAAGGTTAGAGACGACGAAGAGAGGTTTCAATGGATGGCAATGCAGTGAGAAACCATCAAGTGAGAATCCCTCTTCTGGGTCTGCGGATGACCTCCAGGTCCATGACCAGGCGCTTGAGCACAGATAAACCTGTCACTTTCATGCTCGATGTCATATATGTGATGTAATAAAAATAAATTTGGTGTTTTCCGCCATGGCAGAGAAAAGTGGAAATGTAATAAATCAGAGCCGAAGCAAATTTATGCCTTCACACAGATTGCACTTTTTCCTGCGTCAATACATCAGCCGCACATTATTGGAAAAACAAAAAACGAACCTTCTTACTGCTCGTGTAACACGACCAGGCTCGTTTACTCTATTCTCCACTTTACTCCACAAACTTTCTACAGGGATGAGTTCTTGTCAGGGACCCGACTTACGAACCGGTGTTCGTGGAACGAAGGGTTCGAGTCGCTCCACATCATTACAATCAGTCATTTGAACGGGTTTTGAGCAATTAAGATTCGATCGATGCGCCTCTTGGAGCAATTGCAGTCGATGGTCGAGCATGTGGATAAAGCGGAATGCATAGAAGACCGCATGATGGAATTCGGTTTGAATGGCGACCTTATTATTAGCTACTATATTGTGAGGAAGGATGTGATCGATGCACATGCTGCACAATATTGTGAAGCTCCTTGTTTCAATTGTTTCGGGTTCTGTAATGATCTGGCGCTGATAAAATACCGACAGGGATTCGATTACTGCAGAGAGCATCGCGCTGTATCGACGAGAGCGCTCGAGATGGTTGTGGTGTGTGTCAGTGTATGTGTGGTCAGCATGTGTGTTGCCATTTTTTTTGATTTCTATTCTGTTGCATACCCGACACCAATCTCCAACAAAGCTTTACCTCCGTGCTTGGGTACCCAAGGTCATGTCAGTGGTCCAAAATCCACTGCCTCCCACACCAAGAAGTTCTCTAGTGCGAATGTCTTCCACTAGTGGGGCAACTTAGCTAAATATAGCTAACAATTGTGCATTTTGTGAGGAAAGCACCAATTTGGCACACTAGTAAGCCTATCATATTATGAACAGATTTGGATATTGGGCCATCTCAAAATTTTTGATGGCAGTGGAAAATGGCTGCCACAGACATCAGCGGCTGCTTTGAGATGTGCCCAATATCCAAATCTGTTCATAATAGATAGGCTTACTAGTGTGCCAAATTTGCGTGCTTTCCTCACAAAATGCCAACTTTTTTGTTATGCTAAGTTGCCCCACTACACTGAAAGGTTCAGAAAGAAAAACTAGCTGGGCCAATCTGGTGAGACTACTGTTGTTGTTTCTGCTGAACATCTGGAACAGTGCAAGTGGTTTCACCACTGATCCCTGCTGAAGGAAGGGGGTATTCAGTATTGACACAATGTTCTGCTCTCAAAGGGAGTGGGTATTCCTTTTTAGATGAAGACAGCCATGAGTTTGGAAACCGAACTCAAACAGAATGTGGGCCATTTGGCCCATCCATTGCCATGGTGTACTCTATGGTTAATTTTTGCTTTCGCTTCAAAATCAATGTTCTTAATGTATTTTTATAACAGTCGAACACCTCGAGCACACACACACACACACACACACACACACACACACACACACACACACACACACACACACACACACACACTGGAATTTGAATTGAGAAGCATGCATTGTAGTTATCACAGAACAAATGGATCCATCATTTGATTTACGAACTCGTTATCGCGTCCGATCAATATTTATTATATTAGGTTGCTCATATTTTCGTCGATTTTTTTTTTTAA
>CM068953.1:6657179-6702980 GCA_035128595.1 Eptatretus atami
AACTCCAAATGATGTGTTGTTAGAACGGTGAACAAAAAGTAAGGCAATGGATATGGCATTCGATCGGTCTAATGCATCCATTAATTTGTACATTAAGGACTGTGCGGCAGTTATAAGGTGACGATAATTAACGATACGTGGCTAGGTGATCATTACTGATGGAACTTACCTGCTGGTTCCTCTGCACCATATTTGCTCACAGAGGTAATTATACTGCCAGTTGGCTGGCTTCTTATTCCATATGTGTTAAAGCCCTCGATACGCAGTGTTTCGTGGCAGCTCTTGATAAATGTGTGTGTGTGTGTCCAAAATGTGTATATATATATATGTATGTATGTAGAAATATATAAATATATATATTGTAAATCGAATGCTTTATATCAAGAGAGGAGACTCGTTAAGGAGTATAAAGTAAAATGTTGGTAAATTTACAACATTCAAATCAACAAGGGCTAAATGTCATTGAAGATCACACCTTGTGTACTGTTTGAGAAAAAATCATTTTCTGCCCTTCTGTCTCTGTCACCTTTGCTCAGAATTTGCTTTGAGCAGTTTCATTATTTTGAACATAGACGTTTAAGCTCATGAAACGTCTGGTGTTGGTTTAGCGGTTAAGGTGGCTGGCTTCAGATCTTTGGGTCTTGAGTTTGAACCCTTATCGTGCCATTGAAATAATACCAGGTAGGTTGACTCAGCATGTCATCCTTCCTTGGTCAGCAAATTGATTGCAGTACCAGCTTATGAGGATAAATGAGCCATTGGAGTGGAGTATATTGCGTCGAAGTGATGACCCATCCATGATTGTGTCCCCCTCGCCAAGGAATACCGCCGCAGCAGCACGACACGTCTGAAGACGCGAAAGGAGTGTTTCTTCTTCTTTCCGGGCTCACGGCAAGCTGAAGGAATGAAATGGCGCCAATTCAAGCATTCAAGAAGGTGCATGAATGGTGACAATATTCACAAATCGTGAAGCTTCAAATTCACTGTTGAAAAACTTCAGGTCATTGGACGCGGTGTTACCTCAACGATTTAGGACCTAAATCTTATTTGTCATGGTATTTGAGAAGTGGCTGATTTATGATGGTCAATATTGGTTCAAACTTTCATGCTGTTTCTGTCTTTTGATGAATACGTGATGTTTTATGATGATGATTCCACCATCCATTTGTCTCATGTGGTGTACAGTTGGATTGAGGACCACAACATGAACTGAATGCATTGGTGATGGTCACCGTCGACTTGAGATGTTCATCCATTTGACTGCTGTTGCCTAACCCAACCGGGTGCCTTCGCATTTTCCTAGCAATTATCGAATCCCAGACATTTGGTATTCACCGGGAGATCACTGCATCAAAGGAGAGAATTTAACACAACGTAATGGTGAAAAATAGGGGAAATATGTTGGGGTCCACGGGGAGAATATTACGCTGATGAGGAAGTCAACATGGGACGATATAGAAAAATGTACCAATAAACGATTGTTAGTGCAAATACTTATTTTGGGGGCTATCCCTCCACATAGATCCATTTAGACCCAATATTTTGTTTTATTTATTTATATATATATTTTTTAATGGGATTAACAAATTTGGTACATCACGGGTGATGAAGGTTGTGGTGTTTCATTGAATTGTGTGTGTAGTTTGGAGAAGAAAGTAAATATATTTTTGGGGGCCCCAAAAACCTTTGACCTGATTTTAAAATTACATATTTTTTTTTTAATGTCATGAACAAACGTTGGAAATCATGGGTGAATGAAGGTTGTGGTCAAGTTTCATCAAATTGTGTGTGTAGTTTCTGAGAAGAAAGCAAATACCTCTTTAGGGGGGACAACCCCTGTAGACCCTCAGACCGATTTTTTATTTAATTATTTATGTAAATGCCATGAATAAATTTGGTCGTACAAGCAAAAAGGTGTTGGTCAAGTTTCATTGAAATCGTGTGTGGAGTTTCTGAGAAGAAAGCAATATTTGGGGGGCAACCCCATAGGCACTTTGGGCCCAATATATACGAGGTCATCTAAAAGTAATGGGACTGACTTCACAGAAATTTTATTTCCAAAAAATATATTGAAATACAGCTTGTCCCCTTCAAAATAGTTTCCCCAGCTCACACACTTTTCCATCCTCTTTTTTCCACGCTTCGATGCACCCCCGAAAGGCTTCTTCTGGAATCCCCCAGAGCTCCATCGTCACGGCCGTTTTGATAGCCTCCACCATCAGGAAATCGGAACCCCTTGATCATCTTTGAGCTTAGGGAATAGGAAAAAATGACAAGGGCCAAGTCTGGCGAATATGGGGGTTGCGGCCAGAGTTGGCACGTTCCTCTCCGCAAGAAACTGTCAGATGCTCAGGCCATGTGAGCAGGGGCGTTGTCATGGTGGAGCACCAAGGCATTGTTCTCCACAGATCCCTCTCTGTCCCGACTGATCTCATGAGGTGCCGGAGGATCTCCTTGCACACGTATTGTTTCACTTGTTTGACCCTGTGGTAGAACTTGAAGTGGAGATGCCCTTTTATGTCAAAAAACGCGATGAAGCATCACCTTGACCTTGACTTCGACATCCTTGCTTTCTTTGGTCTTGGTGATGCCGGACTTTTCCAGTGACGACTCTGCCGTTTGGTCTCGGGATGTATTCGAATATCCACGATTCATCGCAATAATGACTCTCCAATCAGGTCTGGATCTTCCTAAGGCGCTCATAATGTCTTGAGCCAGTGATTCTTTGTTGTTTCTGGTCCTCGGACAACAGCTTGGGACATCCTTGCGCCACCTTGCGCATTTCGAGATTTTCAGTGATGATGCTCCAGACAGTGTCCTTGTTGATGGAAAGTTCTCAGAATCATCCACACTGTGAGTCGACGAACTGCTGCACCATCTGCTTCTCACATCGATGTTGTCCGCCGTTCTGCTCGTTGTAGGTCTTCCAGACTGTGGATCGTCCTTAACTCCTTCCGTCCCTCTTTGAACCTCTTGTGCCATTCAAATGCACGTGTACGTGACATCGTTTCTTCTCGTACTTGCTGCAGCATTGCGAAAGATTCGGAAGGTGTTTTGCCAAGCTTGGCAAGAAACTTCAGATTGGCTCTCTGCTCACGACTCTCTGCGCAATGGCTCGACTAGACAACGTGTAATGCCACGACCTAGAAAAAATCACACAATGAGTGCAGTACATCACCAATCACATATATTGCTAAATGTTGCGAAAGACTGTGACGCAACCCGTTCATTGAAGTTGTGGAAGTGGAGCACACAGCAGGCTCAGTCCGTTATTTTCAAATGGACCTCGTGTATTACATATTATATATAATATAATTATATATATATATAATTTTATATATATTATATTATAAATATATATATTATATATATTGTTATATATTGTTATGGAAATGGCCCTTATTGGACTACTAAATATAGGATAAGCTCAGATCCCCCATTAAATGCATGTTTAGCTAGGTTGTGTGGAAAATGGACGCTACATGTGTCGGGAGGTGTAAGAGGCTGTTCATTGTTTGTGCGGTGGTGGTGGAAGGAGAGCTCCCTCTTCTTCCTTCCCAATCCCAGACGAGGCCTGCCCAGTCGGCTGGAGAGGGTGTGGACAGAAGAGGAAGTGAAACTGAAGGGAGCAGTTTGTCGGCTTCGCTGAGCGAGGCATGCTCGTGTTTTCAAAGCGAGCGAACGAAAGAGAAACTGGAGGAGAAAGAGTGCAGTGTGTGGAAAAGTCGGGTTTTCGAGGTGTGCTCGGGTGGCTTCGAAGCGAGCGAACGAAGGCTTCGTAAAAAGGTTCAGTGTGTGGAAGCAGTCGCTCTCGAGGCGTGCTCGTGTTTCGGAGCGACGAAGGAGGCACAGTGTGGATCTGCGGGAGAGACACTGAACCTGCCTGCTCGTCGAGTCTGCCTTTTTGGGGACGTGGGAGAGGCGGCCTGCAGTCGAATCGGCGATCGACTCTTATGAGGAGGTGATTCTGCCGTGAGAGAGACGGCAGTGGGTTTGAGAGGCGAGTGTGGAAAAGGAAGAGAAAGGTGATTCTACAGAGAAAGAAACTGAGAGGACGGAGTTGAGAAGTGGGCTTCGAGGCGGGAAGGCAAGAGAGGAAACGACGGAGCCTCTGAGGGTCTTGCTGACCTCACGGCACGACACGTTTGCCGATCCACTTGCCGGAGCCTGGCACTCGATTTGGGCCTTGGCTGGTGAACAGGCCAGTCCTGGATTTGTGTGCTGGACCTTGGAGAGTAAGCTGAGGCCCATCGTTGATCTGGCGGTCTGTGTCGTCGGCCTTGCGCGGGTCGGAACGCGCGGAGACGTGTCGGTGGGAAAAGGAGAGTACGGCTCTGCCATCTTGCACGCGGCGCATTCGAGCTGGGGGCTCGAATCTGTGGACATCCGCTTGTTACGAGCGACATTCGTGCTTTTTGACACTTTCCTCTCGTCCATGAGACATCACCAAGTACTCTGTCTTGCATGCATGCTGTCTGTTTGTCTTCGTCTTTGCTGCACGTGTTGTATAAGGCATATCGGTAGGGACTCCCTCGAAACCTGTAGTCTGTAGTTCCTAGATAAGAACGGGTTAAAGATTGTTAATAAAAATTGTCGTGAATGTTTTGCTTGTGTCGTGTTCCGAGGTTCCCAATAAATCTGGTTCCTATGAAGTTGCCGCTATGGATTAATTTGTGTTGGTCGAGGAACGATCCGTTCGATTGGCATATAAAACCAAAATGGTTACAGACTGGCAGAAAACGCTCGGCATTGACAAAACCAGTCTGTAAAGGTGCTGTCACACTTGACGATTTAGCCAGCGTATGCCGATTATGAAAAATTTGTCTAAAAAGCTGGGACACGTCGAATACGTTATGGGTAAGTTTTGTATACGTTAAGAGCATGCTGAAAAACACTGCCATACGTCGTAGTACGCTGGCTTTCATCGTTGTACTTTGCAGTTGTCCTCAATTTTAGCATGCTTGAAATTTTACGACGTATGCCGCCGTTGATGACACTTCGCTACGCTGGCCATAAGTTGTAGGCACGTTACACGATCGTTGACACACGTCGACACACGTTACTTGTAAGTTACTCATAAGTCGAAACAATCGAGGCAATGATTAGCGTACCCGAAACTTATTTATAACTATGAGTAACGTGTTGAAGGCAGTTACACGATCGTTGACACACGTCGACGGCGTTACTTGTAAATTACTCATAAGTCGAAACACGTCGAGTAATGCTTAGAGTACCAAAACTTTTTCTAGCCGATGAGTAAGTGCTTTGAACCTATGTGTAATGTGACTCAACGCATATTGACGTATATTGCGTTTCGGACGACCACAGAACTTACTGAACGTATTTCTAATTTACAAGTACCGAATAATGGCGTATTGCAGCGTTTTTTTAAAAATAAAACACAACAATAACTTCGATATTTCTCCATGCGTTACGTCACGTCCGATTGCTCTTCAGTTTGCTCATGTCTTATTCTAGTTCTCTCTGTGAATATTTTCTGTTTGAGGATATTGTCATGTCGACGTCGAAACTTAAAGCAATGTCCGAATTATTTTAAAATCCGTGATAGACTAAAAAATAATAATAATATAAAAAAAACAACAACAACCTCAGATATTTGTCACATGCCTTCACGGAGCCAAGGAGAAAAAAGAAATGTGCTTGACGGAGAAAATAAGTTTCGGGTATGCTAAACATTACCTCGACGTGTTTCGACTTATGAGTAACTTCAAGTAACGTGTGTGACGTGTGTCAACGATCGCGTAACGTGCCTACAATTATTCCCAGCGTAGCGGAATGTGAGCCATACGGCGAGTACGTCGTAAAATTTTAGCATGCTTGAAATTTACGACGTAGGAGCATACCACGAATATGACAGCGTTTCTCGTTTTTCAGCGTGCTCTTAACGTATCACAATTACCATAACGTATTCAACGTGTGCAGCTTTGTTCGGCAAATTTTTCATTGTCGGCATACGCTGGCTAAATCGTCAAGGTGTGTTGTGTGTTGACACTTTCAATTTTCAGGCGGTTATGATTTAAATGGCATGCAGCAGGTTTTTAACAGGCTACGCCACGAGTTCGTCGGCGATACGTGCGCGTGCTATGCCTAAGTTAAACTATCGTTGGCATAGGTTGTGAACGCGAAACAGGCTAAGCATTCGTTGGTAATAAGTTATCTATAACACAACGAAAGTTCTGTGCCCATTACTAATATGTTATGCATACGACCAACACGTTATGAATAGACAAAACTTAAAAAAAAAAACATCAAAATTTTCAGCGTACGCCAACGTTTACATACATTGTATACGTTGCATTGTGGCTAAAATCGTCAAGGTGTGACAGCGCCTTAACGGTTCTATTTCCACACTGGTAAGGTTCAGGATTACGTTGGTATCGCGATTGAAGACGCCGTGACCGATGCCTGTGCTGAGCCAGCCGGTGTTATAACCGGAGACGAGGTAGAGTAGTGATAGGCCACTGGGGACGTCGCGTGGATCCGACTGGGTAACATATATATATATAAATATATATATATAAAGCTCTGGGAAAAAATAAGAGACCACTCCAAAAAATTTTAAATCAGCATCTCTACATGTATGGCAGCCTTCCATTTCAGTGTCTGTTGAATTCCAACACAGCACACTCATTCACTTAGTGAGGTACTGATTAGGTGATCACCTGACCGAATTTTCTTTTACAAGGAAAGTATAAAAAAACTACTGCTGTGGTCATCACTATTCCTTTGCAATAGGACCAGCTGGATGGCAAAAACAGTGCTAGTAGTACTCAAAAGTAATTAGAATCAAAAAAATAACAATTGAATGCAAAAAAGAGTTGAAAAGACAAGTTTTGAGTGAGGAAAAGAAGGTTCAATTCTGGCTTTACTGGCAGAGGGATACAGTGAGCACAACGTTGCTTCATCCTTAAATTTCAAAGACGGGTTCATAAGAACAAGGTCAAGCAGCAGACATTGGGACAACAAAGCTACAGACTGCAGAGAGCGAAAAACGACTTTCCACTGACCGGGATGACCATCAACTCATTCGAATATCACTCAAACAACCGTAGGATGACATCAAGTGACCTACAAAAAGATGGCAAACGGCAGCTGGGGTGAAGTGCAACGGCGAGGACGGTTCGAAACAGGATCGAGGAGCAGGGTTGAAGTCGTGCAGCCAGAAAAAAGCCCTTCATCAATGAGAAGCAAAGAAGAGCCAGGCTGAGGTTTGCAAAAGACCATAAGGATTGGACGTAGAGGACTGGAGTAAGGTGAGTCCTGATGAGTCCTATTTTTCAGCTTTGCCCAACACCTGGTGTCAAATGGTGGACGGAGACCTGGAGAGGCTACAAGCCACAGTGTCTCGCACCCACTGTGAAATTTGGTGGAGGATCGGTGATGATCTGGGGATGCTTCAGCAAGGCTGAAATCGGGCAGATTTGTCTTTGTGAAGGACTCATAATCAAGCCACGTACAAGGTTGGCCTGGAAGAACACTTGCTTTCTTCTGCTCTGACAATGTTCCCCAACTCTGAGGACAATTTTCCAGCAGGAAATGTCACCATGCCACACAGCCAGGTCAATCAAGGTGTGGATGGAGGATCATCAGATCAAGACCCTGTCATGGCCACCCAATCTCCAGACTGAACCCCATTGAAAACCTCTGGAATGTGATCAAGAGGAAGATGGATGGTCACAAGCCATCAAACAAAGCCGATCTGCTTGAATTTTTGTGCCAGGAGTGGCATAAAGTCACCCAACAGCAATGTGAAAGACTGGGGAGAGCATGCCAAGACGCATGAAAGCTGTGATTGAAAATCAGGGTTATTCTACAAAATATTGATTTCTGAATCTCCTAAGTTAAAACATTAAGTATTGTTGTTTAAAAATGAATATGAACTTGTTTTGTTTGTGTTATTGAGGTCTGAAAACACTGAATCTTTGTTGTGATTTGACCAGTTGTCATTTTCTGAAACAAATGCTCTAAATGACAATATTTGTATTGGGAATTTGGGAGAAATGTGTGTAGTAGTTTATAGAATAAAACAAAAATGTTCATTTTCTCAAACACATTCCTATAAATAGTGAAACCAGAAAAATTGATAATTTTGTAGTGGCTCTTAATTTTTCCAGAGCTGTATATTATATATATATATGTGGATATATAATATATAAGTATATATTATATATGTATATATATATATATATATATATATATATATATATATGTGTAGATATGTATGTGTGTATATGTATTGTGTGTATAATTCGTCAGAATATATATATATATATATATATATAAACTTGACGAAATTTCATTTGAGGAGGAGGAGGAGGAGTATTGATAGCTTCATGTATAATTTTATATATTATATATATATATATATATATATTATATATGGATAATGTATTTTATATTATTATTATGTATTATGTACATATATATGTATATGTATATATATGTATATTGTATATGTATATACATATTATATATATATGTATATGTATATATATATGTATATGTAGATATGTGTATATGTTTTATGTGTATATATGTATATATACTAGTGCGGGCCGTTAGCGGCGTGCCCGTAGGTGCGTGCCAGTATGTGCAGCTTCGTGCCTGCAGTATTCAGGTCCCAGCCAAATTGTGACGTCATATCTAACGAAGAAGAAGAATTGTGACGCCCCTCTCTCCCCTTCTCTCTCCCTCCTCTCTCCCCCCTCCTCTGTCCCTCCTCTGTCCTCTCTCTTTGATCCCTCTACACTCTCTCGCCCTTCTTCTCCCCTCCTCTTCTCTTCTCACCTCTCTTGCCTTCTCTCCCTCCCTCTCTGTCCCCCCTCTCTCTCATCCCCTCTCTTGCCCCCTCTCAGCCCTCTCTCGCCCTTCTCTCCCCCTCCTCTCCTCCCTCTCTTGCCCCCTCTCACCCCTCTCTCGCCCTTCTCTCCTCCCTCTCTCTCGCCCTTCTCTCTCCCTCTTCTCTTCTCTGCCCTCTACCTCTCTCGCCTTCTCTCCTCTTCTCCTCCTCCCCCTTCCCCTCTCTTGCCTTCTCTCTCCCCCTCTCTCGCCTTCTCTCTCCCCTCCTCTCTCTCTCTTGCCCCTCTCACCCCCTCTCTCGCCTTCTCTCTCCCCTCCTCTCTACCCCTCCTCTCTCCTTCTCTCTCCCCTCCTCTCGCTCTTCTTCTTCTCTCTCTCCCCTCTCTTGCCACCCCCTCTCACCCTCTCACCCCTCTCACCCTCTCTTCCCCTCTTGTCGCTCCTCTCTCTCGCCCACTCTCCCCCTCTCACCCCTTCACCCCTCTCACCCCTCCTCCCTCCCCTCCTCTTCCTCCCCTCCTCTCTCCCCCCTCTCTGCCCTTTGTTCTCTCTCGCCCTCTCTCGCCCCTCTCTCTGTAAATGTATTCACAAATGTTACCAAGCACAATGATTAATTCCAACCTTGGAAAAACGCTTTCAAACCCTTGGGAAACAGCTGTTTCTCGGAAATCAAACCTTGGTAATTAATAATTTGAATAATAATCAAACCTTGGGAGTAAATAATAATTAATTAATAATAAATAATAATCAAACCTTGGATTAATTAATTAATTCAAACCTTGGGAAAGAACAGCTTTCAAACCTTGGGAGAACTTGAGAACAGCTGAAATGGATGAGGAAGAACGATATCAAACTTTGAAAAGGCACATACCCAGGTCCCCAGTGTCGATTGTGACGTCACACCAAACGAAGAAGAATTGTATGTGTGACGTCAATCTCTCATAAAAAATAATTAAATAAACATTAATTGTGACGTCATCGTGATGTCATAGCACCATGTCTGTCATTGGTTCACAGATACATGGCGTAACTTGGAACGCTCGTCCGATTGATATCAAACTTGAAAAGGCACATCGCGGGGCCCGACAATATTCCTGGCAAGTTTCAATCCGATCGGTCCGGTGGTCGTCTGGTTATTAATTTTGGGAGAAGATGGCAATAAGGTGAGAAGGTGGAACGACACCTTCAGCTGCCATATATACACTTTTCACACTGAAAAAGCAATAAAATGGCCGTAACTTGGGAACCGCTCGTCCGATCGATATCAAACCTACGAAAGGCACATCCGGGGTCCCGGCAATATCCTGGCAAGTTTAAATCGATCGGTCTGGTGGTCGTCTGGTTATTAATAATTTGGGGAAAAATGGCATGATAAGGTGAGAAGGTGGAACGACACTTCAGCTGCCATATATACCTTTTCAACACTGAAAAAGCAATAAAATGGCGTAACTTGGGAACCGCTCGTCCGATCGATATCAAACCTCGAAAAGGCACATCGCGGGTCCCCGGCAATATTCCTGGCAAGTTTCAATGAGATCGGACCGGCGGTCGTCGAGAAACGGCGGTCGCAGACAGACAACAGACAGACAGACACACACACAGAGATTGCTGGAATTATAGATATATATATATATAACACATAATATATACATACATAATTAATATACATATATTATGTATGTATATATTTGTGTATATATATACATATATATATTATATATGATACGTATATATTATGCATGTATGTATTTGTGTGCATATATATTTATTTGTGAATATGTATATATATATATATATATATATATATATATATATATGTATATATATGTATATATATGATATATTATATATAGTATGTTATAATATGGATATATATTATAGTATGTATATATATGGATATATATATTATAGTATGTATATAATATATGTATATATATATATATAATGTATATTATATATGGATATATTATATATATATATATTATATATATAATATGTTATAATTATGTATGTATGTGTATATATATTATATATATATTATATATATATTGCATGTGTGCGTGTGTGTATATATTATAATAATATATATATTATATATATAATATATATTATAATATATATATTATATACATGTGTGGTTGTGTTATATATATATATATATGTTCCGTGTATATATATATATATATATATATATATATATATATATGTGTATATAATATCTTCTTCTTCTTCTTTCGGCTGCTCCGTGAGGGGTCGCCACAGCGGATCATCCATATGATCCGCATAGTGATTTGGCACATGTTTTACGCCGATGCCCTTCCTGACGCAACTGGTCGCCTCTTACGACACAGGGATATGGTAACCCTATTTTAACCGGGTATAACCGGCCCAGTACACTGTTACTCCATTTCACCGACCTCGAAGGATGGCAGGCTGAGTCAACCCCCTGGTGTATTAATTCAGTGGCCAACGGGGGTTGAACTCAGGACTTGGATCCAAGCCGCTGCCCTAACCACTGCGCCAACACCAGGCTGGCTATTATATATATATATATATATATATATATATATATATATATATATATATATATTAATATATTTATATATATATATATTTATTATATATATATATATATATATCGAAATCTATATCTATATCTATATCTATATCTATATCTATGTACATGTACATACATGTATATGTATATGATATATATATTATATATATAATATATATATATGTATTGTTATGTATGTATATATATATTAATGTTAATGTACATGTATATATATGTAAATGTACATGTACATTCATGTATATATATGTATATGTTCATGTATATTATATATATATATATATATATATATATATAATATATGTAAATGTACATGTATATACATGTATCAGGATCTGTGTCAGGATTTGAGGGGATAAGCAGATCTAATAATTAGATGGGGGTTTGGAGGGAAAAGAGGACAATCTAATTAAATCCAGAAATGGGTCGAACATAACGCGCGCCCGTATCATGCACAATGTGACGTGGTTGTCGTTTTACTATTATCGGCCTCTGACGATGTGGCTATTGGTACTAATCTACTATCCACGCTTGCGATATTGGGTCATTTGCTACTGTGTTGTGCAAAACACCTCCGTGCAGCCTCTTTAAGAGATATTCATTCGTATGCCTTTTTCAATGCAACCAGCAATCTCATCCCAGATCATCGGAAGCTCGAGTCGATTATCTCGAGCTGCCGAGCATACGGTATAACTTACCGCAAAAGTTGGGTTGAGGGATCGCTTGAGGACGGGAGCTCTGCGCTGTGCCACACTCGTGCGATGGTGTCCGAGTGCAGTGCCTGCTGGCCTACGCGACAACCCAAATTGGATTTACCTCAGGAATAAGCAGAAAAGAAGAGTAGAAATGAAGTCTGGTGTAAGCAAACCGGCTTAAGATCCCGCACCGCACGTCCCATTTGACCCACTAGCAAAAGGGAAGGGACTATCTAAACATATATTCATGTTTTGATTGTCTTGGGACCACGATATGTTGGATGCTGTTGCCTTGGAGGCATGCTGTACTGAGAACCGCAACAATATGTATGTATGTATATATATATAATATATATATATATATATATATATATATATATATATATATATATATAATATATATGTACGTATATTGTATGTCTGTATATTATATATATGATATACCAAAGACTTTAATTAAACTGTTGACCAACCACTAGGCTTGTTTTTTCTCTCTGTTAAGAGTCTGGTATTTTTAAATTAAGATAAACAGTCCCCAACATAAAGACTAATAATTTCTCAAAGCCATTGAGAGTACCATGTTACAGTATATAATGATCTCGTTTGGTTAAAAATTTCATGTTTTCTTCATTTTTATTTTTCTGAACACCAGGATCTGATAAAACTGCAAAAGGATGATCTGATTTTTACATCTTTGTGTTGGCAGCCATTTGTCCTGCTGTGTTTCACATAGCACCGTCACAGTGATCGTTCATTCGAACATGCCGGACATCATGTGCTGCACATTTGCCTCGTTATGGGAAGAAACGTTATAGTGATGAATGCTGTATCATAAAGCAGAAGCCCAATGGCATCAACATCCCACGTGCTTATCTTGGCCAAAGTTTGTTGTTTGGAATGAAAATTTGGAACAAAAAGATATCCCTTTGAAGCTTCAACATTCATGGAGCTTTATGCCGCTGCTGTCATGGTTATTGACCAAAAAGGAGTGTAATATCAAGGAAAATGTTTGCTTCACAATGCGACTTTGGCTGTCCAAAGATGGGCTTTTTAATTTTTTTATTTATTTTGTATGCAATGTCGAGGCTTGTAAAAGAGCGAACACACAGAACGTACAGCAAGGGGAGCAGGAGATGAGGGGTGGGAGAGGGAAGCACAAAACAGTGGGGAACAGAGACATGAGGATATCTGTGGAAGGGAGAGGGATGGGGTGGTGTACAAAGGGTAAACAAAATGGACACGACAGGGACTTTCAGGTGTTTTGAAGACCTGGAGGGAAAAGTGGGATTGAATAGAGTGTGGGAGTTTGTTCCAACGGTGGGGAAAAAGAGGAATGAAAGAGTGAAGGCTTGCGAAGGAATATTTTACGTTTTTGCTCCAAATGAGACGAGTATAGATAGCTTCATATGTGCTTGTTTGAACTATGGAAAACCATTAATATATTTAACCTGTGTCAATATTGTAAATGGTGGTGTAGAAGATGGTGAGCAATGCCTGTGCCTGTTTGTGAAAGCCACAGAACCAACCATCCGTTGTCTAATGGTCAAGACTTAGCAAAATTGCTGGTGCAGCACATGGTCAACACCATGGCATAATTCCTGTGAAGAGGTGTGAGTTGAGATGTATGCACAGAGTGGCCACAAAGTCCCGATGCACGCAGTTAGAATTTATGTGTATGTTTCCCTCCATTTTCCGCACTGAATTTTTCTCCATGTTCTTCTGGACATCTTCCATGGTGAGGGTTGGAGGTCGTAGAAGCAGCCCCTCACATCTGTTTTGAGGTCTTCTTTTGGGCATTTTGATGGCCGTTAATTATCTCCAAAAGGGGTGTTTTAACTAACGCAAACACCCAATTTTCACTCATGCACTTCCTTGGAGTTCCCTTCGTATGCATGCAAAGAGTCAGGCTGCTAGGTTTCAAGGTTTTGGAGTTATGGAGGACACAAACACACACTCACAGACTGACTGACTCGTACTCACATTTAGTGTTGTCGATGACAGTCATATGTGTTTATTATTGTGATTTAACAACCTTTATAAGTGAGTGTGAAAACAAATAACAAGAACAGTCATTTTTTTAGATCAGTCAACACTTTGTGTGCCCATAATTTGCGTTATTGAGTGCCATCACTCTTTTGCCTACAGGTTGCTTCCCCTTTTCGACTGAAGCACTTTCAGGAATATTGTTCCAAATATCCTGTCATACATTCCATAGTTCTGTAAGGTTATTTGGGTTCCTCTTGTTGTTCCCTGTTTCCAGGTAATCCCATATGGCCTCAATGAGGAGTTCTTGTCTGGCCCCTGTGTTAGCCCTTCTAACACTTCGATCACACCAGTTGTAACGTTGTTCTCGAAATACTGTTTTACTATGTTGGAAGTGTGTTTTGGATCAGTGTCTTCATGGGAAATGAATCCTCTTCCGATTGAATGATTTCCACTCGGAACTGCATGGTGCTGCACTATCTGCTCGTTATTCTTTTTTTCTCAACGTCCCATTGAATTTAAGAAGTTTCCTCCACTAAAAGATGACTATGCAACACCAGACGGTCACAAAGCCTCCCCATGTTTAACAGTAGACTGCAAACATTGCGTGTCAAAACATTCTCCAGGTCTTCGGCATATGTACCGGCATCTTAGATCCAAAAGGTTCATACTTCGTTTTGTCAGACCAGAGTACCTGATTTCATTGTGCAGTCACCCAAACTTCTTGTTGCCTTGCAAACTTCATTCTTTTCAACTTATTCTGTGGTCTCAGCAGTGGTTTCTTTGCAACTCTGTCATGGAGACCTGCTGAAATCCACCTGCTGCACACAGTGCTGGATGAGATGTTAATGTTCAGGCCTACTCTCATTTCATTTGTCAGCTGCGGACTTGATTTTCTTCTGTCGTGCAAGTTGAACCACCTCAAGTGCTTGTTTTGCTTTGGGAATGTGTCTGGGTCTTGCTAGCCTTTTCTTCTTTTGTACCAAGCCAGTTTTTTCCATGCTTTGCAAAGTGTACCTCCAACATTTTTGATATTTTCTTCAGAGTGTGCCCTTCTTCTCACAGAGTTTTGATCTTCACACTTTGTTCTGTTGAAAGTTGCTTCCTTAGTGCCATGCTGATCCGGCCAGGGGTAGGTGGGCTCCCAAAGCATGCACGTAGTATTTTTATCCTCCAGTTTTCACTCACCTCAATTCTTCCACCTGGCCTTGCCTGTCGACAGGATGTTTTACAAAACAACGATCCTACCCTATGCTCCGCTTTGTAATGGACGTTCACTGCCTCCGCAGTGCACATATTATGTACAACTTACCTCTGGGATGTCACCAGCACAGGTGTAGATCTAACCTCCATGATGCACACGGTCCATACGAAACTTATCACATTCTAGCTGTGGGACCCCCCCACCCCTTTTCCTGTAACAGTTGGTACAATGAAGAACATCATGTGAGCCTTTTATGGCATCTAGGGAATGCTGTTACATCTGCAAGTGTATTGCGGAAGAACTGCATATCGCACCCAGTTGGATCGTTTGGACCGATTCTTCATCGCCATCAAGAGGGCCGCTGCAGAGGATGTTGATCATCGCCTGGCCTTTCTTCTCACCATGTGTGGAAACAAAACGTATGCCCTGATGAAGGACAAAACCAACAATGAACTTGTCGAGATTGTGGCCAAACACTAGAAGCCAAAACTCGGGGAAAATTGTGTCCTTGCACAAGTTCTACTTGCACTGGAGGAAAGGTCAATTAGTGGCTGAGTTTGTTGCTGAACATTGTAAATTTGGTGCCACATTGTCCAAGATGCTGAGGGATTATTTTCGGTATCGGCATCAACAAGGAAACGATCTTCCGTAAGTTGTTGGCCATTCCCAATATCTGGAAAGCTGTCAATCGTGAGTTCCTTTATGACTACTTATGTGGAGCTGCATGGTAAACCAACAGGGAGCACAACTCCTATTTGAGTTTAATTTGAGCCAACTGAACTCATCGTTAGCTGAGAAGCCCAGTTAACCTCAGTTTCACCAATCTGCTCACCACAACACCTCAGTATAGCGGTTAAGTTCTTCTGTGCCAAAGCGTAGCAGCAGATCATGTTGTTGTCCTTCAGACACGTTATGCTGGCATTGTGGTGGCAGTCATTTACCCCAACCTGTGACATTTCAAACTTTGTTTTTGTCATAACTGCGGCAAACCTGGGCGTCCATGCAAGATGTCTCGTCTGACATCCCAACATGGTACGACTCACCACATAATCGATTTGGCTGCACCATTGACCGGTGGTGAAGCAACACCTCCTGCTTCTGAGGAGTATGATTTGCTCAGTGTGTCAGGCAAAAGCAAACCCATTTTTCTGGATGTCAAGCTGAATGACATTCCCATGGATATGGAGCTGAGCAACAGGGCCAGGCAGTCAATCATGAGCTCTGAAACTTTCTAAAGGCTATTTCGCTTGGACACAATGAGGTCAGTACTTAGACCTGTGAGTGCGAAGGTGTAAACTTACCGATACCTGTGATTGGTAGTGCTAATGTGAAGGGTCCCTCAAATGATGTCACGGAAACTACTGTTGTGCATCATACAGGGAAATGGGCCGACACTATTTGGACGTAATTGGCTTGAATCGGTCAAACATGATTGGTCTGCGATCACGCTGATTGTTTGTGATATTAATCATAATGCTATTCTTGACAAATACCTCTTTGTTTGAAGGTGGTGTCAGCACCTTTAAATGTGTTATAGCCAAAACATATGTGGATGAGAGTGCTCAGCGACTCTTTTGTAAAGTTTGTCTTTCACCCCTGAATCCTGTGGATACGTCACAGTTACCATTTCTCATCACACCCTCATTTTCCCTCACTACCTCCTGTGTTCACTTTTTGTTTTTCCTTCCATCGCTCCGTTCCAGGCAATGGAACCTTATAGCACGTAAGCATTTTACCGCCATGTGCGTGTGTCAAGGCACACACGTTGACGAACCACACACACCACATTCCTACTCTCCGTTTACATTTTGTTTTCTCTGATGAGCATGATCAGAAGTGTTACTGGCTACGTCTGAAGAGGCATTCATACATCATTTTTAATGAGCAAAATATGGCTGGCATTTTATTCGCGTTGCTGGCATTTGCAAATCTTTTTTTTTTGGCTTACCTGGACCTTAGTCTGGTGAGCTTATGCAATTGAGTAGTGTCTGTAGGTGATGGTGAGTGGTAGTTTGTAAACACTTCAGTCGTTGTTGCTTGAACCAAACACACACGATTTTGATTAAACTTTGCCACAAGCTTCATATCTGATGCCTAATAAAAGTGTATTAAGCTCATCAAAATCTGCACTCATAAAGGGGATTTATTGGGGGGGGGGGTTGACCCTCCCCCTCCCCAAAATAGGTCTTTGTTCTCTTTTCCAAACTGCACACACTTGAAATTTCGATGAAACTTGACTACAACCTTCATCACCTGTGATGTACCAAAGTGTATTGGCCGCATCAAAATCTGTGCTCATTAATGGGGTCTACGGTCGGGGGGGCGGGGGGGAGGAGGTTGAGTGACTGTTGCTCCTGAAATTGGTCTTTTAGCTTGAGGATGCACGGTCCTATTTTGAATCAATAAAGTTCATTATTTGTAGAATGGTTTGGCACATTTTCTCCCTCCACACTCGACTCCATTCCTCCATCACACCCAACCCACTCATTCCTACCTTCACTCCCCTCACTTCTCTTCCCCACTCCCACCTTCTCAACCTCCCACAACCCTTTCCCTCCCTCTGCCCCACTCATGCCAATTTCTCTCCCCTTTCTTTGTTCCATTCCTCCCCGTTCTCATTAGTACATGAAAGTGGTGCTTGTTTAGAGTTCTCAAAAAGAGTAAACGTTTTCAAACGCAAGTCTCGCCACTCAGTTCGACCCTCAGCACACTAGCACCTGCATTAAAAGCTCGTCGGCTCCCTCATGTGAACCTTGACTCCCTTGAGCTCTTCCTCAACTTCCCCAAGCTCTTTCACCATGCCCTGTGGATCTTTCTCTCCTCGCTCCACAGGCACCAGAGCTGGATAACTTTTTTAATCGACACAATTATGAAGGAGAAGACGCCATCACAGTCCATCTTGCTGAACTAAACACAGCAAGGGTCAGCAACGTAGGGCATGTGTGCCATTAATGGTACCAAGATGATTTTGAGTGGCATGCGCAATCAAATCTAATTAACGGTGAAGAAACTAAGTTAAACAACGTCAAATGAGCTAAGATCCTCGTCCTCTTAATGATGACATCATAAAAACGAATATGACGTCATTGTGATGTATCAGGTTTGCGATAAATATTATCTGTGCTTATGCCCGGCTTGATTCCCGCAAACAAAATTCAAACAGCTTGCCTATTTTCGGAGATAATGGTATAGGCAATTTCCATTAGCGGCGATATTATGACGTCACTTTTTTCTTCGGAAGAATTTCCAAAATCGGAGATGGTTACTGCCTGTGCGTGGGCTTTCTGCATATACATGGCAAGTTTCACGAAGATCCGATGAAAACTCTGGGTTGTGAACAAAAAAATGTCAAAAAATAGGAATGACGTCATAAAAATTGATATGATGTCATAGTGATGTACCATATCTGCGGTAATTCATCTGTGCTAATGCCCTGCTCGATTCCCGCAAACAGAATTCAAAAAGCTTGCCTCGTTTCAGAGATAATTTTTTTAGGTGATTTCCATTAGCGGAGATATTTTGACGTCATAACTTTTTTCTAGGAAGAATTTTCAAAATCGGAGATAGTTACTGTCTGCGCAGGTATTTTTACATGTATAGCCAAGTTTCAGGAAGTTTCGATGAAAACTGTAGGCTGTGAAACAAAGAAGTCCACCAAGAGAAGCAGAAGAACAACAACGTGAGTAAGACTTAGAGATCCTCCACGAGGATCTAAAAAAATATATAAAAAACCCGATTAAAAACTATGCTTGGCTGCTTTGTCAATCTCTTTAAAAAAATTGAAAAAAATTAAAAAGACCTTTCATTGTGGAGCATAACTTCTGACTCTAATTTAGACTCTAAATGATGCTACCCAATGAAAGCTCTGATGGAGAAAGAAAAACGATTCAATTGGTCCATTTCCTCCATTACGGTTCGTGGGGCCTGCCAATTTTGATTCGCAGGAAATCTCGTGATAAGTGCCACTGATCACGTGTTTTTGGTGTTGCATAACATGGAAAGGCATTTACAGATGGGGACTATATAAAAGAGTCTTTTGTCAGTTGTTCAGATAATTTGTTCAATGGTTTGCCCAAGAAAGACACAATCATCTAGAATGAAAGACGTACCTGTGTCTGCGCCAGATCAGTGGAGAGACGTAGAAGCGGAATGGTAGAAAACGTCAACAAGAAACAGACGGTGGTGTTAAAGCTGCAGTGGCATTCGGTGCCGCTCTTCATAAGAGTGTGGATTTCAACGACGCACAGTGGTTAGCTGTTGTTGCGAGTTACTGTGACTGTGACGGAGTTCAAGAAGAGTATGTTTCTTCAAACTCATGAATGGCACAACAACAGGGGAAGATATAGCAAAGACGTTTGTTTATCATTTTGAGGAAAGAGGAAATGACGTCGGAAAAATATCAGCAGTGACAAGGAACGGTGCCTCCGCTATGGTCAGAAAACAGAAGGGATTTGTAAAGATTGAGGATCAAATTGGCCACCCGACGGTAAATCTTCATTCTATTATTCATCAAGAAAATCTTTGTGCCAAATTTCTAATTCTGAGCTTCATAATGTGATGACTCAGTGGTGAAGACAGTGAATTTTCATGTTGCTCGATCTGCCTTGAAACAGGCAGTTTCAGTTTCTGCTTGAGGAGATATGCAGTGCATAGTTCATACAAGGACGTTCTGTTTCACAGCGATGTCTGTTGGCTACGCCTTGGGAAGGTTTTGGGATGCTTTGTGGACTGTCTTGAGGAAATCAAGATGTTTTTGTCAGAAAGAGGTCAAAACTACCCCGAACTGGATGATGACAAATGTGTCGCGCAACTAATGTTTCTGACTGACATAACTGCACATCTAATGAAACTCAACCTCTGTCTGCAGGGTGCAGGCTGGACTGTTATGGATATTTTTGAAAGATGGAAGGCATTTCTTGAAAATCTTGCTGTTTTTTTTTTCTCAGGACATCGACACCTTGACTTTCCACTATTTTCAACATCTTAAAGAACTATCGACACATCACACCATCAGTGTTGTCGAGATTGGAATGGACATGTAAGAACTCGCATCAGAATTTTCTGTCAGATTTCAAGATTTCCAACGTTTTGGCCCGATCTTTTCCTTTCTAATGAAACCAGACAACTTTGATACCAGTGGCATCGATTTGACATTGTTTCACTGGATGGGTGTTGCGGATTTTGAAATGCAGCTCATTGAGTTACAATTACCCTCTTCGCCATGACCGTGTCTGCTCTCATCGTCTCCCTCCCCATCAAAACTTCCCTCTCACCCTCCCTCTCAATTCAGCCACCCCCTCCTCTTCAAAGCAAACTTCACTCTCCCCCCCCCACGCCAAGCTTCAACATCACACTCTCAAAAGCTCTCCCCCCACCCCTTTCCCTTAGTTCTCCCCTCTCACCCTCCTCCTCCAAATGTCTCACCTCCCTCCTCCAAATCCTGGTGGCGTCGAGTTAAGTCTGTTTCTGGTGTATGTTCCCCCACCATTCCCTCCCTTACCCCAAATGGCTACAAAGCTGACACAACACATGAAAAGGCTGAATGTATAAACTCTGTGTTTGCTTCTAAATCTTGTGTCCCAAACCCATCGCTTTCTGTACCTACCTTATCTAGTGACACTCAGCTGTTCCTGGACTCAGTGTCCTTTTCTCCTGACAAGGCGGAGAGCTTGCTGACAAACCTCAACTCAGATTCTGCAACCAGTCCAGATGGTATCAGCACTCCTGTTCAAAAACACCTGCTCTGCTGCTCTTGCTCACCCTCTCTCTGTTCCATTCACCCTCTCATTTACTCAAGGTGTTCTGCCATCTGCTTGGGAATCAGCAAAAATTACTGCTCTGCATAAAAAAGGTGGAAACGCTGATCCCTGCAATGACAGACTAATCAGCCTGTTCTCAAACCTCAGCAAATTCATGGAATCCATAATCACTTCTGACATAAAATCCTTCCTCTTCTCCATAAAATCCTTCCTCATAAAATTCTGACCATCAATTTGGATTTAGATCAGGTCACTTAACCCTGGACATGCTGCTTCTGCTTTCCCAACAATGGATGGAGGTCCTAAATGGCAAACATGAGATCAGAGACATCTCCCTAGACATATCGCGAGCTTTCAATATGGTCTGGCATCCCGCACTGCTCACCAAACTCTCTTCTTATGGTATCCAAGGCAATCTCCACTCATGGCTCACGGACTTCCTCAGCTGTCGCAGTCAACATGTGGCTCTTGATGGAATTCTCTCATTTCCTCTTCCCGTCCAGGCTGGAGTTCCTCAAAACAGTGTTCTTGGCCATGTGCTTTTTCTGCTTTTCATTAATGATCTCTCAGATTCCCTGGAAAATCCTCTTTATCTCTTTGTTGCTGACTACACCATCTGCCGTCCCATCTCTCATCCTACTGGTCAGCAGGCAGCATCCTTTTCATTCTGCAGACCTGGATAAAATCACAAGCTGGTCAAACACTTGGAATATGTCTTTCAATCCTAACGATCATCTTATCACTCTGAAAGGACCATCTGGAACCCCCCCCCCCCCCCCCCCCCCCCACCATCTACTTTCTCAACAACCCCTTTGAAGAAGTCCTCTCACTCAAATGCTTTTGAGTCTCACTATCTGCTATGATCTTTCCTGATCTGATCTATGATGCTATGATCCAGCTTACATCTCCAAGCTGGCCTCCAAAGCTAGTCGCCAACTGGGCATCCTACATTGTGCAAAGTCCTTCCTTGGCACACCTGTGGTTCTCACCCCTAACAAAGCTTTCATCCACCATTTTATGGAGTACTGCTCCCCCCTCTGGGGTGGTGCTCCTTCCTCACACCTAGCTTGACTTCACGCTTTGGCTTTTCAGATCATTGGTATCTCCTGGTATTGGTATCTCCAAGGCTTTTAGGATCATTGGTATCTCCTGCGATGAATCTGAGTATTTGAGTCTCTCACTCTGTCACTGGAGGCAGGTCCATGGTCTTTCTGTCTTCTACCATCTCCTCTGGCCTTGCCCCCCCCACCCCCCACTCTGTGTGTGATCTGTTCCCCCTATATTTCGTCTGGCTGCTCAAGGTCCGCCAAAAACCCCCCATTGAAACTTCCAAAATCAAGAATCACTGCTCACCTTCACTCTTTCATTCCTCTTTTCCCCCACTTCTGGATAAACTCTGACACTCTCTTCAATTCCAGTCCTCCCTCCAGGTGTTTAAAACAGCTGTTCACCACCATCTCATGTCTTCCCCCATCTAAAATCTTGATCTTTACTACCCCTGTGAATCCTCCCCAAACCCACCTCCTTCAAATTTCCTATTTTCCTTCCTGAAAGTCCCTGTCGTGCCATCTTGCTTACCCTGTGTACCCTGCCCCATCCCTCTCCCTTCCACAGATCTCCTATTGTCTTTGTTCCCCGCGATTTTGTGCTTCCCTTTCCCACCCCTCTTGTGTGCTGCCTTCTTATATGTTTCTCTGTATTAGCTCTTACACGAGCCTCAACGTGGTCTCCAGATTATTATTTTTTAAATGCTCAAGCTTATTGACCTCGAAGTTTCGGGATCTGTGGCTCACACTTGAGGCGACTGAGCGAGATCACGCGGTCTCTATCCTGACCTGTTGGAAGTCCCTGCCTGTGAAATTTGACTGTTTGAAGAAGGTGGCATTTTCACTTCTCTCAGTGTTTGGATCTACCTACCTACCTACCTACGTGAACACATATTTTCACATATGAATGTCGATCTCTGGACCTCCCGGAGATATATAGTTAACAACTGAACACTCAGAGGCTTGTGTGCTGCTTAAACTGTCAAACGAAGAACACGAGATTGGAGAACTCAGCAAGGGAAAGCAAGGGCAAGAATCACACTAAACTTTAAGATAAGCCTTTTAATTTATTTATTAATGAAGCTGATAAAATGTAAATAAAAATGTATTCATGGCATGCAGATCCATAAATTAGAGTGAATAACTCTCGGCACGAATAATTAATAACATAACTCATGGCATGCCACTTCTGAAAGTTTGCCAACCCCTGATACACAGTACATATACAGTTTGCTTAAGACAAGGGAAAGTTTCAAAGTTATGGAAAGAAGCCAACATGGTTATCCTCTTCAAAAGGGGAGACAAACGGGATCTTAAGAACTATCGTCCAATCAGCCTACTTTCAAATATACACAAACTTTTCACAAGGGTCCTGACCAATCGAATGGAAGGCATTCTAAACTGCACCCAACCAAGAGAGCAAGCAGGCTTCAGTAGTTGATGTTCCACCATAGATCTCATCACCCACCATCAATCAACTGAAGGAACAATGTCATGAATACAGTAAACCTCTTTGCATGGCGTTTGTTGACTTCGATGAGAAGGCATTCGACTCTGTCGAAACACAGTTGGTGCCGGATGCATTACATCAACAAGGAGTGGAAAGGAAATATATTGAATTACTGAAAGATATTTACACATATTGCACATCCACAGTGATGCTTCACAAAGGAAGTGGAAAGATCAACATTAATAAGGAGTAAGACAAGGTGACACTATATTTCCCAAATTGTTCACTGTCTCTCTGGAGTATACATTTCCATCATTTCAGTGGGAAGATCAGGGTGTCAACATTAATGGAGAAGAGTTTAAATGAGATGAGCATGCCAAAAACCAAATAATGACCCCCCTTGCACCTCATGGAAAAATCATAATAAACTAGAAGGGCACTCGGTGGAGCGCATACCTCCGCCACGTAATTCCTGATCCACGAGAACATGTCGGGCCCAATACATTTTTGAAACATCATGCTATATATCGTTTTTGGCCCGATCTCTCAAAGGTGAAGAATCACTTTGAAAATTAAATAATTCTCGGATCCAGATTCGGATCTTCACCAAAATCAAGTCGGCCTTGTCACACGTCCAACCTGCCCACAAAATTTCATCCGAATCCGTCCACAACTTTTTGAGGTATTCCACAAACAAACAGTTTAAAAAAAATTAAATGTGTCTCGTATCTGAATCCTGATTCAGATCTTCACCAAAATCGAATCGATTTGTCCTCGTCACACACTCAAACTGTCCACTAAGTTGAAAAAAGGAATCCATCCACAACTTTTTGAGATATCCTGCACACAGATAGACAAAAGTGAAAACTCAACCTCCTTCCACCTTCAGTGGCAGAGGTAATGAAAAGCAAATAGAAGAAGTACAAGAATACAGACATTGAGGGCAAAGCTTTAGCCTCAAGAAGAAGAACCAAGAACAAGAAATTAAGAGAAGAATCAAATTTGGAGACAGTATGGAAAAACTCAGTCACATCATAAGAGGTAGCTTAGCAATATGTCTGAAAAGGAAAGTTTTCAATCGATGTATTCTTCCAACTGTCATCTACGGGGGCAGAGACCTTGGCATTATCAACAAAAAAGGAGAAAAAGTAACAGAAACACAACACCATATGGAATGTACAGAGATAGGAAGACAAATAATTGGTTAGAGAATAAACCAAAACTCAGAATATCTGAGAAATAATCAAACTCAGGAAATGGAAATGGGCAGGACAAATTAGCAGAAGGTCAGATAATGGGTGGACAACAGGATTAACAACATGGAGACCTATGGGTGGCAACAGGAACAGGGGAAGCCCACACCTAAGGTGGTGTTACTAAAATCCTCACTTTTCATCCCATTGACTTGTAATTTGAAGAGGATTGCATATCAGGTCACTGAATTCAAGCACCAAATATTTTTTGAGGTCAACTTGTGCCCAAAGGTCAGTGTAGGCCGGATTTCTAAAATTGTCAATTTTCATCCGATTCACTTGGAATTTGAAGAGGAGTTGCATATTTGGTCATTGAATCCAACCAGCAATTACTTTTGAGGTCAAATTTGTTTTATGGATTTTGCAAGTGTCGTGCTCTGCATGATGAGAGCCTGGTGTTGGCTTAGTGGTTAGGGCGGTGGCTTGGAATCCTCGGGGTCCTGAGTTCGAGCCCCGCTGGCCACTGAATTAACATCAGGGGGGTTGACTCAGCCTGTCGTCCTTCCGAAGGTTGGCGAAATGAGCACCAGTATACTGGTAATTATCCCTGTGTGTCGAAGGCGACTAAACTAAAAGTGGAGGTATGCGCTCTACCGAGTGCCCTTCTAGTTTCTGATTAAAGTTGGCAAACACACCGCCATTTCATGTCAGATCATTTTGTAAATGGTATCATGCACAGCTTCAACATTCTGACATCAACGTGATGCCGGCAATGTAAGAGTTTGTAAAGATTAAGATGCCTTGATTACCTCCACAAAATATCGTGAGAACACCCCAACTCAGTATTTAAAGTACAATATGTATGAATCAAAACAACTCACCAGTTGTTATTGCTGAGTCTCTCTTCAAGGTCTCTCTGATTGTTATGAACACCCAGTATTTCATCGACAATGCTCTCTCCACTTTCAATCTTGGGTTCATACATGGATGGCTCAATTTGCTTTCCAGCAGCATAGACTACAGCATAATCATCAACATTAGATTCTACATCGGAAAACGCTTCCTTCATATTCGCTTCCTGATGTCAATGATTCTGAAATGAGACGCGCTGCCATTTCTTAGCGCAGTTCACGTTCACCTAAACTGTGCGTTGACATTGCTATCCATTGCAATACTGAAACTAGAGTTCGCAGAACATCTTACCCAAATGCAGTTTGGAGAAAAGGAACATGGGAAGGGTCTTTTCAACTCTTGCGTGAACCAATTGCTTCATCCTGCTTTGCACTTAATGCCAGCATTATGCAATGGCCTCGGGTTCTGTCCAGAATTTTTTTTATTGGTGATACGAGTCAGATTTAATTATTTTTTATTTGACGCCTCAAAAAAAAACCATTGAAACAAAACAACCATGTTCTGTCCATGGTGTGTTGCTTACAATTCCGCATAATCACACCAAATATCACTTGAACAGGCATAGCATCAACTCGTGATTAACTACTTGTCCCCAAAATGATTTACTCATCAGCGCAACGTAGGCTGAAAGTTAGTCCGACCTCATCATCTCAATAATGAATAGGTGCAAATAAGCAGTACTTCTGATTTCCCTGTTGGTGTGGATTTAAACTTTAAAGTAAACAATCCATGGAGAAAAAGCTTGGGGAAAACCGAGGTACAGACAACCATGCATCAACTCCCAATATGGATTAACACCTACAATGCTCTGTCCATGAATCCGGCCATGACATTCCCTTTAATAACAAACCGCAAAGATATACAAGTTCGATGTATTTGCACAGAAAGCCAATGTGACAATGCAAACTTCAAAGAAAAATCCAATTTCCTCCCCCTTCCCCTCTACACCCACAGCCCAATGTTCATGCCTACAACCCTCAAGCAGCCGATGAGCTTTGAAGACTTGTTGCTACAGCAACCGAGCCAAAGCAACCAACTGGACCAAGTAATGTTGTTTTTATGTTTTTTTGTTTGTCATAATGATTCATTCCCTTTTATTGAATACCCCTTTAAATGGAATGTACAATGAGTGAGTGTATAGAGGTCAAGGTTCACAGACTTTCTTGAAGTATAATGACACGTTACTGGTGTCATTATCACGCCCTTTGGTGGCTTCAATGACAGATTCCGTGGCACAGAAGCATTGCTCATCATTTTTTGTCATTTATGATGATGGGAGCTATTGTGGAAAGTATACTTGAATCATATTACTGCTATAATGAAATCAGCTGATTTCCATTTACAAAAACCTGTCCGTTGCATGCGCAAGTTGAACATCAGGTTAAATGCAAGGACGCTACTTTCTTCCGGTACCTTTGTTTACATTCAACGGAACATAACAATAATTATAAGGTGACGAATCGTGGTGGAGTTAGGACTACAAGGTGTGATGTGTGACAACAAAAAGATATGGCTACATTGTCTTCAATTGTGTGAGATAGGCTCATCCAGAGTAGGATGCAAAATCGTGGCACATTTAACATGATGATGTTTGATTAAATGACGTGTAATCTAAAGATGCAATGATGATCGACATGAAGATTGAAGATGCGATCATGTTAAATATATGGAGTTCCCTTACAAGGAAGGCCATTCGGCCCATCAAGCTTGCGCTATGGTTGCCAACGTGTGGTTGTTTGTCCATTCCATATCCTTTTTCAATGCTGAGTGTCAGGCAAGGAAGCAGCACACACCATTTTTAACGTCTTTCGTATGACTCGGTCGGAGTTCAAAATGCCCACCTCCCAGAATCAGAGCAGATAGTCCAACCATTACACTGCTGAGTGTGGTATATAATATGATGTATGATGCAATGGTTTATGCGATGATGATACATGATGTCGTTATGCAAAATGAGTGATCTAAAATGAGAGCCCGAGAGGTAAAAGCGGGCTATCCCACATCCAGAACCGAGTTGAGTTGAGTGCACGAAAGTGATCTTTCAAAGTCTGTGCGCCTTCAGAGGTGTTAATGACAGTTATTTTGTTGTTTTATGAATCTGAAAGTGATCCTTGTTGAACAGGATTGAAAATTGGATTCTAAATGGGAACATGAACTTTGCATCCATCTTTATGACCTCATGCATGTGAAGTGAAAAGCAGGGTTAAGCAATTGGTTCACTTTGTCAGTCTGTCGGTCCTTCTGTCTACAACCGCCAGTTTAAGACTGATGAACAACTTCATTTCAATTGGATGTTATATTTTGAACACAAATCAAAAAAACAGACCTGGAGTTTATCAACACTTTTGCATCGAATTTGTCCTGATTGCACATGCACACAGAGGATTGAGATGCTTTTTTTTGTCATCTTTCTGCCTGTCTGGCAGTCAAACAAAATTAAAAATCATTCCAAACAGGACACTTACTGTTTTTTTAAGGACATTATAAAGGACACAAACAACAGGCACGAATAACGAATATAAGACGTTAAATAAGGTGGTGTAATCGAAGTGCCATCAACGAGGGTAAACTTCCAATGTTTTTTTTCAACAAACTTTAAAATCTGATTTTAAATTGAATTATATACTTGAATACTGCAGAACACAAAGCGCCTTTTTAACATTTTCAAAACCTGACACAATCAAATTTGCCGCTTGCAGACCCCTAACCGTATCCAAGTTAAGGGTTGTATCGTGAGCATAGCCCACTTTACTCCAATGTGGTTCAAATCTGATTATTCATAACGATCTGTGGTGTGGTGATGTGTGAGATGTCAAGTTGAGTTTGGAGTTATGTTTATAAACGTTTTTGTTGTGTACACAGACTAATGGCAGGTCACGTCAGGTATGGGAGCATGCGCCGGAGCAGCACGTCGCTGCGTCCACTTTCCACCGGTGCTCCAGGGGCCTCCGTCTGGCCACCCCCCAGGCAGATGCCTGGCCCATCGCCATCTACTTGAGATGCCGATCAACTTGCTGCAACCACGAGGCTCATGGTCGGTCCATTGGCCTCCTCCGCTCCTGAGGCTCCCTTGCTGAGAGAATCTGGTGAGCAGGATCAGCGTCAGGAAAAGGAGCCACATGTCCATAGAGCCGCAGAGACAGGAACATCACTGCCAAGGCAAGTGAATCTCTCCGTGACCTCAACACCCTCACTACAAGAAAAATGTCTCGACCATTAAAAGGACCATATGTAGGTTTGTATAGCTATTAAATCAGGGTATGAAGCAAATGTTGAAGTTCATAAAGTCAGGAGAACATAAAGGTCAGAAGACAGATGGTAAACAGTAGAGGAGTGGAAGGATAGACGAGGAACAATCTGTCTTCCATTCTAAGTACAATGAAAAACTAGTCATTGTGAAGGCTTGTGTTTGTTTGTGCCAGATTCTCTAATAAACATTCTGTTGATTCAACCAACTGTCCTCCAATCTTCTCTTACCTAACCTTCATACAATCAGAAGGATGACAGGCTGAGTCAACCCCACCTGGTGTTAATTTAACGGTAGGGGGCTCAAACTCAAGACACGAAGATCTTAAGCCAGCCACCCTAACCGTTAAGCCAATACCAGGCTTCAAAGCTTCAATGATCCAATCAAAATGCTAAATGTGAAGATGTTTGCTTCAACCGAAAAGTCTGTGACAGTGAAAGAAACAGAAAAAAAGGACAAAGCAAGTGAAATCAGAAATAAAAATTCTGTAACAAGTTGCAGTCCTGGCGACCAAATACAATTTAGATGTGGAAAAAGTGTTGAGCCAGCCACTGGTCCACGTCCTTTGGCCTCTTGCAACACCTGATGGTGTACCAGTGAAAAATCACAAAGCCAGGCTTCTCCATTTTCTGGAAGTATTGACAGTTCGTGCAGAAAGACGCGAAGCACGGTGCCTGAACTGCACAACGGTTGGCAATTCTGTACTACAACCTGTAATGGCATTACCAACAACTTTTGAAGAATTAGCTGAGAAAGTGTTTGACCGATTGCCCAGAGTAATTCACGTTGACTTCATCACTGATAGTGGGGTTAGGCAATTGGTTCATGTCTGTCGGTCTCTCCGTCGGTCCACACGTCAGTTTGTGTTCGAGGAACAACTTGTTTGAATTGAATGTCCGATTTAAAAGATGTGGGAAGGTCAAGTGAAGAGGAACTTCAAAGCCTTACTTGATCAAAAGTGTTTTGACAAAAGTACCACTTGACTAGCAGAAATGTATGTCAAACACGGAGAACAAGCAACAGCTCATTAGACTCCTTCTCTTGCAATGGGAAAAAAATAAGGGTGCCAAGAAGTTGAAGGACAGAGTTGTTTTCTTTGTACGTGGGCAAGCATGTATATAACATGTGCTTCATCAGTGTTCATGGACTTGTTACAGACACAGAAGAAGAGCAGGGCTTACATTCATCACAAGAAGAAGCAGATAGATGTGCAGAATGTCATACAGGAAATGGGCCAGCAACTACTCAATGCCCTGCCATCTCCGCATACATTTCCTGGATGTGACACCGCAAGGGCACAAGTGCTTTTGGATGAAAAGGGAAGTTGTTGCCCTTAAAATACATGACTTCAGAAACATCCTGATTCCATGAGTACATTTCCAGCACCAAGGAGTGTGCCTGCTGTGGCTGAAAGCACTTTTGTCACCCGAGAACAATTCACATGCTTGCTGTACAAGGGCTCCTCCGTTGAAACATCCATCAACTAGAGAGTTCATAGAACACGTTACCCCATGCAGTGTTGAAGTATGCACTTCATTTGAAATAAAATAATGATTTTAAACATCGTTAAAAAAATTTTTCAGAAGTTTTGCACTATTGAAGCGAGTCGAACACATCACCTTATTTAACACGTCCAAGTACTACTAAACGGAAGGGTTTTGGAAGTGACAAAAAGGCGATTTGTGTTCTTCAGTGTTTAAGTATATAATTAAATTAAAGTAAAATAAATTAAAGATTGTAAAAGTCAGACAAATAAATAAATTAATGAATTTACCACCGTTGACGCAGTGGCTTTTACATCACCCGCTGTAACACGTTACATTAGTTATTCGTGTTTGTGCCTTTCTTGACGTCCTTAAAAACAGTAAGTTTCCTGTTGGGAATGATTTTCCATTTTGTTTAACTGCCAGACAGGCAAGCAGAGTTAAAAAAAACAAACTCTGGCATGATATGTTTATTGAAGGTTCTGCCCCAAGTCGGCAGTTCTTTCTAATTGTTGTAAGTCATGGTAATGATCCTTAGAATGATTTTATTAACATGAATTCAAATCCTCTCTTGGAGACTGCTGTTGCCTGTTTTGCTAGCACTACCTTGTGTGACTAAAGTGTGAAGATGGGCGGAGCTGAGCTGGAAATCACCCGGTTGGCAGAGTTTTGTCTGGAGCTCGTGCGATGCTGCTGTCCTGTCTGTACCTGTTTGTGGTGAGGAGTTGAGGTCGTGGAGATTCACTTACCTCGACAGTGATATTCATGTCTCTG
Organism: Eptatretus atami; assembly: GCA_035128595.1. Taxonomy (NCBI): domain Eukaryota; kingdom Metazoa; phylum Chordata; class Myxini; order Myxiniformes; family Myxinidae; genus Eptatretus; species Eptatretus atami. Next base: position 6,688,322 of record CM068953.1, read on the forward strand.
CTGGCTGTGAGTCAGAGGTCATTAGACATCTGGGTCGGGCCAGGGGAGTCATAGATTCTGGATATGGGGTGTGGCGCTGATGGTACCTGTGGCGGAGGACTAAAGTCCGAGTCTTCAGGTCCTTGGTGCTTCCACTCTTGCCTATGGAGGCGAGACTTGGACTCTGACCAAGGATCTGAGATGGAGACTTAAGTCTTTGTACCAGGTCTCTTGGATAATCCTTGGCATCGCTGGTCGGACTTTGTGTCTAACGAGCGGTTGCTGAGAGAGAACCAAATGAGATTTGTTACCTGCATCGTCCGTGAGCGTCAGCTGTGCTGTATGACATGTGGCTCTTTTCCTGAGCTGATCCTGCTCACCGATTTCTCTCAGCGATGGAGTCCCGTGAGTGGAGGTGGCAATGGGCTGACCACGTGCCTCGTGGTTGCAGCAGGTTTATCGGCATCTCAAGGAGATGGGGATGGCCAGGCATCTGCCTGGGGATGGCCAGACGGAGGCCCATGGAGTACCGGTGGAAAGGGACGCAGCGACGCGCTGCTCTGGCGCATGCTCCGCATACTGACGTGACCCCGTGCCATGGTGCCACCAGATTTTAGGAGAGGGTTTTTATCAGCACCTCAGTCCTATCATGGCATGACGATCTTTTCTGCTCTATATTTTGTTTATCGTTTCTTGTTTCCACCCTCCACCGAACCAGTCAAGTGAGTCATAACACTTTACTAGCGGGGTGCCTGTATCCAAAAGGTTCAGATGTCTCACCCCAAATTAGCAATTTTGGTGTGTTTTATGAGTTGGTGGTGTTGTGTTTAGAGTTGTTGCTCTTATCAGTTTGTCTATGCCATAAAAGCACTTCCAGCTGTTGCCTTGGTGGTGCTCACTACATGGTATCAGAATGGTAGTGATTGTTGCTCGCATTTGATTGATGATGGCGGTTTTGAAACCACCCCAGCTGCTGCCTCTGGATGCTTCCAATCTCGGTGATGCTTGGCAACAATGGGGACAGCTCTTCAAACTGTTTTTGGAAGCAAGATGACAGAGTTTCAGGTCGATGCCGGAGAGTCGGAAAATCACCAACTTGTTGCATTGTGCTGGTGAAGTTGTTGTGGATGTGTACACCACATTTACATCCAGTGAAGCCGTGCATAGCAAGTTACTCTACTCGGTATGTGAGAAGTTCGACAAATATTGTAATCGAAGAACATATGTGGTCTACGAGAGGCACCGGTTTTGAGAAAGCCAACAGCAGGACGGTCAATCTTTTGACCAGTATATCACCGAGTTGAGGACAAAGGCAAAATCATGCAGCTTTGCAGAAACACATAACATGGTTTGGGATCATGTGTTTTTTTGTCATGTTGGATTTGTGCCTCAAAGAGCATTTACTCCATGAAAGAGAGCTTGACCTCACAAAAGTGGTGGACATATGCAGAGCAGCAGAGACCAGTCATGTCCAGTTGAAGACCTTGACAAAGACACCATCAAGGTAAATTAAATGCACAATTCTCAACAGTCGGGCTCAGTGCCGAGCCCATATACCCCGCAGCGAACACCGCACCTCTTTGGCCTGAGCAGGGTCACCAAACACCGATACATGTTCTCGATGTGGATTCCAAAAAAATCGGGTGCGTGAATGCCCAGCTATGGAAAGTAAATTCAACAATTGTGGTGACATGACCCACTTCAAGAAAATGTGTCATGGTGATCCTCGAAGACTATTACATGCCATCGATATTCACAGTGATGACGAGTATGCTGTATGTCTTGAACAGTTGTTTATTGATGGCATTGATACTGTCACGGGAAAAATTGCTTTGCAGAAGTATCTATTGAAGGGCTGAAGGTGAAGGTCAATCAGGACACTGGTGTGCAGATGTCTGTCATGCCTTTTGCCCTCCATCGGAAATTGACAATGAAACCCCACATCCATACTTCATCCGTCACTCTCAAAACTTATAGGAGGCACCAGGTCGTGCATAAATGTAAAGCAAACCTTTACTCCCAAACCAAAAACAGAGAGGACATGTTTGAGTTATATATTGTCGATTCTTCTGCACCACCTTGCAGCTTGTATTACCCTCAACCTGATTCAGTTTCGTGACGATGTGGATATTTGCTCCATGCACCTGCATTCAGAGCCACTTACATTGCCCAGTACAACACAGGCTTACACAGATGGCTTTTGGGGTCTTGGAAGGTTTAAACATCTCCATCATAATGGAGTTCATCCGGTCATCGAACCTCCACATCGAGTTCCACATAGCTTGCATGATCCTCTGAAGCAGAAGATCAAGGATATCAAAGCATGAGGTGTCATTATGCATGTGAATGAGCCATGGACCGGGTGGCATAACAGTGATCATTGAGAAAAAGGATGGCTCTTTACGGTTATGCCTAGATCTGAGGAATTTGCTATTCCAACTCCAATTCCATAGGGAAAAGTCTGACGTGGAATAGAGAAAGTCCCACGTGGAATAGAAAAAGTCCTCCGAGGGTAGAAAAAGTCCTGCGTGATGAGAAAAAGCGCCCACGTGTGGAATAGAAAAAGTCACGCTTGGAAAGAAAAAAGTCTGGCGTGGAATAGAAGAAGTCCCGCGTGAATAGAAAAGGTCCCACGTGGAAGAGAAAAGTCCCGCCTGGAATATAAAAGTCCCGCATGAGATAGAAAAGGTCCCGCGTGGAAAGAGAAAAGGTCCCACCTGGAATATAAAAAGTCCCGCATGAGATAGAAAAAGGTCGCGTGGAATAGAAAAAGTCCCGCGTGGAAGAGAAAAGTCCCGCCTGAAATATAAAAAGTCCCGCATGAGATAGAAAAGGTCCTGCGTGGAATAGAAAAGGTCGCGAGGAGAGAAAAGGTCCCGCGTGGAAGAGAAAAGGTCCCGCCTGAAATATAAAAAGTCCCGCTTGAGATAGAAAAGGTTCCGCGTGGAATAGAAAAGTGTCCGCGTGGAAGAGAAAAGGTCCCACGTGGAATAGAAAATGTCATGCGTGGACAGAGAAAAGGTCCCGCGTGGAAAAAAATGTCCCGCGTGGGATATAAAAAGTCCCCTGTGGAGTAGAAAATCCTGCTGGGACGAGAAAAAGTCCCACGTGAATAGAAAAGTCCCCCGTGGAGTAGAAAAAGTCCTGCGTGGACGAGAAAAGCTCCCACCTGGGAATAGAAAAGTCCTGCTTGAAATAGAAAAGTCCCGTTGGAATAAAAAAAAGTCCTGCATGGAATAGAAAAAGTCCCACATGAATAGAAAAGGTCCCGCGTGGAATAGATAAGTCCAGCTGGAATAATAAAAAGTCCCGCTGAGTGTGAAAAGTCCCACATGGACGAGAAAAAGTCCTGGCGTTGGAATAGAAAAAGTCCCGCAGGATAGAAAAAGTCCCGCGTGGAAGAAAAAGGTCCCGCCTGGAATATAAAAAGCCGCTGAGATAGAAAAGCCGCGTGGAAGAGGAAAAGGGTCCCGCGTGGAATAGAAAAAGTCCCACATGGAGCAGAAAAGCTCCACCTGGAATATAAAAGTCCCGCAGAGATATGAAAGGTCCCGCATGGAATAGAAAAGTCTCCGCATGGAGAAGAGAAGTCCCGCGTGGAACAGAAAATGTCCCGCGTGGATAGAAATATGTCCCGCGTGTTGAATAGGAAAAAGAAAAAGTCCCGTGTGGAATAGAAAAGTCCTGCGTGGAATAGAAAAGGTCTCACGTGGAAGAAAAGTCCGGCGTGGAATAGAAAGTCCCACGTGGAATAGAAAAGTCCCACGTGGAATAGAAAATGTCCCATGCGTTGGGAATAGAGAAAAAGTCCCACGTCGGAATAGAAAGTCCCGTGTGGAATAGAAAAAGTCCCTGTGGAATAGAAAAACGTCCACGTGGAATGAAAAGGTCCTGCGTGTTAGAGTCCGTGTGGAATAGAAAATGTCCCACGTGGAATAGAAAAGGTCCTGCATGGAAATAGAAAAGGTCCCGCGTGGGAATAGAAAAGTCCCGCGTGGAATAGAAAATGTCCCGTGATGGATAGAAAAAGTCCCGCACGGAAATAGAAAAAGGTCCCCACGTTTGGAATAGAAAACAAGGTCCCGCATGGAATAGAAAAGTCCAGCGTGGCAGCATGAGATAGAAAGTCCCGCGTTGGAATAGAAAAGCCCGCGTGGAAAGGGTCCGGGAATAGAAAAAAGTCCCCGTGGGCTGGATAGGAAAAACTCCTCGCGGAATAGAAAAAGTCCCGCGTTTGTGGAATTAGAAAAAGGTCCCAACTGGGATAGAAAAGGTCCCATCCATGAATAGAAAAAGGTCCTGGAAAAGCCCGCGTGGGATAGAAAAGCGTCCGCAGTTGGGTATAGAAAAAGTCAGGTGTGGAATAGAAAAGGTCCCACGTGGAATAGAAAAAGTCCCGCGTGGGATAGAAAAGGTCCCGCGTGGAATAGAAAAAGTCCCGCATGGAATAGAAAATGTCCCACGTGGAATAGAAAAAGTCCTTCCTGGAATAGTAAAAGAGAATGGTGTCCGTGACAACAATTTCACCCGATTATAATCAAATGGGATATTTGGTGATTGATTTTCTTTTGCCAAATCTCAGGAATTTTTCAAGATATAGCATTGAATTTTACACAGCTTATTTTTGGGTTGTGCAGTGGATGTGTATACAATCTGGTAAAAATTGTCAAAGTCAGGGTGACTTCCATCCAAACATGTAAACCACCCATTAGTGCCAATTGAAAAGTATTCAACTAGCCTGGTGTGCGTAGTGGTTTAGCAGGCTGCTGGGATTCCAAAAGTCTCGAGTTCAAGCCCCGTTGGCCGCTTGAATTAATACCACCAGGGAGGTTGACTCAGCCTGTCATCCTTCCGAGGTCGACGAAGTGAGTACCAGTTGTACTGGGCCCGGTAGTGCCGGTTAGAATAGGTGTACCTTATCCCTGTGTTGTAAGAGGCGACAGAGGTTGGTCAGGAGGCATCCGGCGGTAAAACCTTGTGCCAATCATTATGCGGATCTATAAGGATGATCGCTGTGGGGACCCCTACGGAGAGCGAAAGAGAATTAACGAAGAAGAAAAGGTATCACCTAAATTTGTTATGCACAACATTCCATCATGTAAAACACTTGATAGGTCAAGCTTTCTAAATTACTAAATTAGTGTTTCCATGGCAACTATTTTTTGTTTGGATTTCGCAAGTATCGTGATATGCATGACATCTTTCCTGTTTGTCTGTCTGACTGTGAGCAGGACATCTTAAAAAGTTGTGGATGGATTCGGACAAAATTGGGTGGACATGTTGTGTGTGTGACAGAGGCCAAGTGGTTATATTTTGGTGAATATCTGGATCCGTACACAATAACTATCTCCACCATCAAAGGTAGAAGGAGGTTATGTTTTCACTCCAGTCTGTCTCTTTGTTTGTTTGTCTGTTTGTGTGCAGGATATCTCAAAAAGTTGTGGACAGATTGGGATGAAATTTTGAGGAAAGGTTGGGTGTGACAAGAACGAACTGATTAGATTTTGGTGAAGATCCGGATCCGGATCCAGCTACAAGGATTTAAAAAAAGTGATTCTTCACCATTGAGAGGTAGAGCCTAAAAAGATATATAGCGCGATATCTCAAAAAGTTGTGGACGGATTCGGATGACACTTGTTGGACATGTTGGGTGTGTGACGAGGAATAATTGGTTCAATTTTAGTGAAGATCCAAATCCGGATCTGATACTTTTTCTCAGTGATTCTTCACCATTGAGAGATGGGGATAAACCGACATGCCTCGCATAACAGGATATCTCAAAAAGTTGTGGATGGAATCGCAAATTTCTACACTAATCACCATCAGTCGAAAGTCTGACCTGGCCAGGCAGTAGGTGAAATACTTTGGTCAAAGACCTTCCCTGGCCAACCTCACAAGGAGGTTGGAATAATTGGAGCTGTTAAAGTAGTAGTAATAGTGGTAATAAACACAGGATCCACAAATATTTGATGAACCTGGACTTCCAGTGCGCCATTTTGGTGCAGACGTAGTTCTGCCCGTTCCTTGAAAACTTTGCCAACAGTTCAGACTTCACACCGAATTTATCCTGTCTTCCATGGTTGTTTCTTCTTTGTTGTCAATTGTATTTTTGTGCATAGTCCATTGTGTTATTGGTGTCTAATCTGTCGTGTCAAATTTGTGATCGTCCGTTGAGGCCTCATTCCTCAGCTACATCGTGTCTCAGCTTGGGGTCTATCACGTAATCTCTCTTTTCTCCTGCGTTTCTTCCTCTTTTGCCTTTCTTCTATTATACTTATACCTTCTTCTCAAATCTTTTCAACAAGCAAGAGTGATAATAATTTATATGACGTGTTAAAATTCTTGCTTTTCCATGAATCTCACTTTTGCAGAGAAAAAAAGCTCCCTTACAAATTTGCAATGGTCAACGGGAAAAACAAGAATAGGACCACTGGACCTGTAGCTTATCCGGGCCCTGGCCTAATGTTGTAACCCAAATTTGGGATCATTCTGACTGGTGGGTCTGGAGAAGAAGATTTTTGAAGGAATTTATTAAGTCCGCCATTTTGGCCTACTTAAAGTCGCGTGACCAGAATGAGATTTGCAATTCCCTATACCAATCAGGGGCAGAACCGGGATGCCAAATTTCAGCTGGATCAGCCCAGCGGTTTGGCCGGAGAAGTCAAAATAGGAGACGGACGGAACGTGCACGATGGCGATACCTGTGAGGTTTTCAAAAAGTCGGATTTGAGAAGTTTATTTGTGATGGTTTTAAGTATCCCATAGTCTTAGAGGATGTCCTGCTCATGGCAATCAGGTGGGTAAGGAATATTTAAAAAGTAATAAAGCAAAAGATTCCCCATATGAATGCTAAGGTGTTTTATTTTAGTTTTTAGAAACACAGGCTCATAATTGAGTGTGCGTGCACACGCGCACACACACACACACACACACACACACACACACACACACACACACACACACACACACACACACACACACACACACACAGTGTTAGACGAGCCAAACTCCTCTGACCTTGGAGAAGTGCCATCACTTCCTGGAGTACTCTGCGTACCAGAGACGTCACAACAATGGTGCCGCCTTTTTCACCACCTTTTTTTTGTATACCTTTCGAGGCTCGTATGAGAGCTAACCACAACGCACAGCAAGGGGTGCATGAAAAGAAGAGGGCTGAGTGGGAAGGACAAAACAGTGGGGAACAGCGACATTAGGAGATCTGTGGAAGGGAGAGGGGTGGGCGGGGAACATGGGGAATACAAGATGGACATTACAGGGACTTTTCAGGAAGGAAAGCAGGGAATTTGAATGAGGTGGTTTGGGGTGGATTAACGGGGGGTAGAAAAGATCGAGGATTTGGATGGGGATGATAAGAGGTCAGGGTGAACAGCTATTTTGAAGCTGGAGGGAAGAATGGGATTGAACAGAGTAGGGAGTTTAATCCAAGGGGGAAAAAGAGAATGAAAGAGTGAAGGAGAGCAGTGTTCGTGATTTTGTAGTTTTACCGAAGGGGGTTGTTGGCGGACCTTGAGCGCCCTGCGAAATATGGTGGGACAAATCGCAGAACAGCAGGGGGCGAGACCGAGAGGAGACGGAAGAAGACAGAGAGACCACCAACCTGCCTGCGGTGAGAGAGTGAGAGGCCCAAACACTCAGCCTCATCGTGGGAGATCCCATGTATCTGAAATCCTTGGTTTCCACAGTGTGAAGCTGAGAAAGGTGAGATTTAGGAGCACCAGCCCAGAGGGAGAGAGCAGTACCTCCATCAGGCGGGATGAAAGCTTTGTATGTGGTCCGGAGTTCAGGGGGCGAGGAAGGACTTTGCACGACGGAGGATTCCCAGACGGCACTGGCTTGGAGGCCAGGTGGAAATGTGGCTTTTCCCAGGAAAGAGAATGGCAGATAGTGAGACCCAGAAGCTTGAAGAAGGACTTCTTCCAGAGGGATTGTTGAGAAAGTGGATGGGGGGGGGAGGGTTCAAACAGTCCTTTCGGAGAGACATCGTGAGAGTGTGAAATTGTTCAGATTGATAGACATGTTCCCTGTGTTGGCCAGTTTGTGATTTTATCCAGATCTGCGGAGAGCGAAGAAGCTGCTGCTTGCTGTTCTGAGGATGACTGATGGTATGGCAGAGGGTGGAGTCATCAGCAAAGAGATAAAGAGGATTTTCCAGAGAGTCGGAGAGATCATTGATGAAAATCAGAAAAAGAACAGGGCGCAGAACGCTACCTTGAGGACTCCAGCCTGGACAGGAAGAGGGGATTAAAGAACTTCATTTAGGGCCACTCGTTGACTGCGACAGGAGAGGAGTCTGCGAGCCATGAGTGGAGATGTCCTTGGATACCATAAGAAGAGAGTTTGGTGAGCAGGGCAGGTGCCAGAGCTGTGTCAAAAGCACGCGATATGTCTCGGGATATGGCTCTCCATCCATTGTTGGGAGGGCAGAAGCAGCATATCCAGGGTGAGTGACCTGGTCTGAAACCAAATTGATGATCTGAAATCAAGTCATTGGAGAAGAGGAAGGATTTAATGTTCTGAAGCGATGATGTTTCATAACCTTGCTGATGCTTGGGAGAAGGCTGAATGGTCTGCAGTTGCAGGGATTTGTTTTGCACCGTTTTTATGCAGGGCAGTAGTGTTTGCTTATTTCCAAGCAGATGGCAGATGACCTTGAGCAAATAGAGGGTGATAGAACAGAGAGGAGTGAGCAAGAGCAGTGGAGCAGGTTTATAGGACATGTTGGCTGATTCCGTCTGGGCCGGTTGCAGAATCTGAGTCGAGGTTGACAGCAAGCTCTTCATCTTGTCGAGAGAAAAGGACACATAGTCCAGGGACGTTTGGTAAACGGGGTAAGTTGGGTACAAAAGTGATGGGTTTTGGACACAAGATTGAGATGCAAACACGAGTTTAGGCATTCAGCCTTTTCATGTGCGGTTCAGCAGTGTGGCCATCTGAAGTAAGGGAGGGGATGGAGGGGGAACATACACCAGAAACAGATTTGATTAGACGCCACCATGATTTGGAGGAGGGAGGAGATTTGAAAGTTCAGACTTGAGCTTAGAAAGATTGTTGTTTTCTGGCTCTCCTGAGGGTAGATACACATTGTCCGAGCTATATGGAAGGAACTGAGATTACCCTCAGTTGGGTTTGCTTTCCATGGGTAAAGGCAAGTTGTTTCAGGACAACTGCCTCACCACAATCTTCAGTCGAACCATTGGCGGGAGGAAGGTAGGACAACTGAAGACGAAGCGGTATCTGTGCATGAGGGAGAGCAGTTTCTTTGAAAGAATCTCAGGATGAGTTGATGTTTGTAGAAATAGCGATGGGAGACCAGTCTATAAGTTTGAGGGCTGCTTGGATCCCTGGCCAGTCGGCTTGAATGAAATGCCAGAATCGACGGCGCTGAGGTGGTTCTCTGATAACAGCCAGAGAGATGTCCACTTCGCCAAGCACGTTGTCAAAGAACCGATTGGAGCCGAGGAGGAACATCAGATATTTTCAGGGAAATTTGTCAAAATCAGATCCAGAAGAGATGGAGTACCATTGGTTAGATCCGGGTCGGGAAATTGACCAATGAGTCAGTCCCAATGAGTTGCAGAAAGCTTTTGCTGAGTGCCATGAGCAGGTGAGAGAGGTACCCACACCCAGTCAACTGCATGATGACAATTGAAGTCCCACATATGAGTAAGACAGAGTTTGGATAAGAAGATAGAAGTTGGTCCATGTTTTTGGATAGTGAGGTGTAGATGGAGTCATCACTGTTGGTGGACGGTACAGTACACTATACACATGAGGTGGGAGTGGAGGGAAGCCGTAGCCAGAGGTATTCCTGGGGGTGTGGGGAGTGAGGGGAGTGCATGGGGAGTGAGGAATAGAGTCTTTAATGAAAAGACAACTCCTCCACCAAGACGAGGCTCAGGTCTGTCATACTGGAGGAGGGAGCAACCAGGGAGAGATACTTGTGAATCAGACACGTCTTGAGGGAGGAAAGTTTCGTTTGGCAGATTATGTCTGGTTTGTCATGGGCAACCTGTATGGAAAGATCTGTAAGGTTTGAGTGAGGCTCGGATATTTGAGGTCCAGACTGTTCATGAAGAGGGAGGGAGGAGGCTTTGGTGCAGGGATGGGAGGGTGGCAGGGTAGGACAATGGAGGACGCGGGCGGGGAGGTAAGGAGAGTTGTTGAAAGAGTGTGGGGGATTGCAGAATAGCTCGGGGATGGGGCCGGATGAGGAGGAGAAAGGCTCTTTGTGCTGGGGGGAGAGGGGGGGGGCAAGAGAGGGGCAGAAGGCAGTTGAGGATTTGAGTCGGTGGAGTGATGAGATGGAGGTGAGAGGGCAGGGGAAGGAGGCAGATTGTGGATGTGAGGGGGGGGGCACTTTGAGAAGGTGAGTGAAAGGTTGAATGGTGGGAGAAGGGTGAGTGGGAGAGTTTGGGTATAGGGGGGGGGAGTTTTTGAGAAAGGTGAGAGGGAAGGCTTGGAGGGAGAAGAGTGTGATGGTTGCTTTGAGAGGGGTGAGAGGGGTGAGTTGGCCCTAAAGTTAGAAAAAAAAGAATGGTTGATGGAAAGCGATCATTCATGGCAAACTGGGGGTTTTTTTTCATTTTTAGGTCAGAGATGCAATTAAAGACAATTCTTGATGGATGCAATAAAGAGAATGGAGAGAAGAAACGCTGTAACAGTTGGATTTTTTGGGCAAGGTATGAATGAAAGGTCCAATAGAGAGCAGTCTGTTGAAATAGAAGAAGATTAGTGAATTATGATACAGCATTGAATACCACATGTGGGAAAGAGGAAGATGAAGCATTATAAGAGATCGTTTTTATTATTATTATTATTATTATTATTATTATTATTGTTTGAGAGAGTTTTCATCAGATTTGGTAATGGAAATGTTGTCGAAAAAAATCGTGAGGTGAATGGGGAAATAGGATCGGAAAACGCAAAGGGTGGAAACAGATCACGTGGTACCAGGAGAAGCACGTGGCTTTGGGAGGTGTATAGTCAAAAGTGAATTTATTTATTTAAAATAAGGATTGCATAACATTCGGAAAAGGGAAGATTGAAGTAAAATCGTGGAGGTGTGTGGTGAATTTGGAAAGGTAAACGCAGAGTGAGTGAAGCTGCTGGGTTGATGAAAAATGTCAGGAAGTGGGTTTGGAGAGACACGTGGTTCCAGGAGGTGTATCGATCGAATGGATACAAGGAAGATTATTAATTTTTGATGTATTTTTGAAGGACAGGTAAGATTCAGATATGGAAGGTTGTAGGAATAAATAGTGAAGGTAATGGCGAGAGTGGGTCAGCTCAAATAGAAGAAAGATGGTGTGCCGGCAGAATGAGGAAGAAGAAGTGGAAGAAGTGGAAGAATAAAAGAAGAAGAAGCGGAAGAAGAAGACAGATCGGGATTCGTGGGTGTGCAGGGAGAAAGGTATTTTTTTTTTGATTTTTGTTTGTTTTGTTTTGCATAAAAGACAAGAAATAGAGTGTTTAGATTGGGAGTGATGGGGGATGTTGGGAAAGTGGGGAAAATAGGAATTGAAGGTAATAGGGATGGTATACAAATAAAAACGATCGTACACATAGAGGGGAAGGATGGGTAGGCCTGAAGGAACCTGGAAAGACAAGGTCGACGACACATATGCGCAGGCAATTAACTGAGCCCAAAGTGCGATTGCAGCCCTTCGGGCCAAGGAACGGCCCATTTTGTCCCATTTTCTTTAAATGCTTATTTCTTGGTTATTAGTGGATGGATCCGAACCAAACTTGACAGGTATATTCTAGATACCATTTCCCAGGCATTAACTGAGCCCAAAGTGCGATTCTGGCCCTTTTGGGCTGAGAAACGGCCCTTTCGGCCCATTTTCTTAAAATTGTTATTAAAAAAATAATAATTAAATGTGCTGGGCGATTCCCAATGCAAAATTTCGTCGCAAATGATGATATGAAACTAGCCTCACTCTTGTGAGGTGTTCTGGTTTATTTTTCTGATGCGACGAAAATCTTACCAAATTAAAAGACTATCTGACGTCCGTGCTATCGCTCACCTGAGAGTTGTATGAATGAACTCTCACGGGGTATGTTCGCAATTCGAACTTGTTGAAACAAAACCGAACGAGGAACACACAGGAGCATGTAGGTGAGAAAATAAACCGTTAAAACGGGACAACAATCGACCGGAACTTGACTTTGCGAAAGTCAGCAGAGAGCCCTGAGAGACCCTGCCATCGCTTCAAACCCAGAACCGGAAGTCCAAACCCACTTCGCTTTCTCTTCACATTTCCAAGGGAAGAATGTCCTCCTCCCCATGGATACCAATTCTGATGGGGATGGTCCTGCCCTTATCCTTTCAAATGCTGAACGTCAAGCAAGGAAATACAGTAGTACGTACCATGATTAATCTTTGTTATGACCTGGCTGTGGTTTTCAACCACTGACCTCCCAGACTCGGAGCAGATTCTCTGCCTATTACACAGCCGAGTTTTGCTGACAGGTGTGTAAGTTCACCCAAGCATTGCAATCGGTGCAGTTAAACTCACCAGTTAGGTGAATGGCTTTTGCTTCGTTGGTATTTGCTGAAAGCGTCTCTATCACCCAAAATGTATTCAGAATTCCTCAGTCACTTCCAGACTTCCGGTTTGGGGATCAGCATATGTGGACGGCTGTGTTGTGAGCTCTCCTTCCAATCCTTCCAAAGCTAAGTTTCCAGTCCTTCTGAAGCTTTTTGCGTATTTTGTTATCGTGGTTTGTGTCAGGGCCTGTGAAACTGTACTTATAAAGCTGTAGTTGTGTTCATAACAGTTTTAGCGGGTATTTGTGTTTGTTTATTGAAAGAAGCAGGGGGAGGCGTCATGTTGATTTTCCCGTTAAGAAGCAGGTGAGGTCACTTCCGCTTGTGGGTTTGGGCGCAACGGCAGGTTTCTCTCAGGGGTCTCTGCCGACTTTCTCAAAGCTAAGTTTCTGGTCATTATCTGTCCCGTTTTAACTGTTTATTTTCTCACCTACTTGTTTCTGTGTATTCTGAGTTCGGTTTTGTTTCAAAAATCATGCTATTTTGAGAGTTTTCGTTGACCTTGTCTTACCGGGTTCCTTGAGGTCTATCCACCCTTCCCCTCTTGGTGTACGATCATTTTTATTTGTATTCTCTCCCTATTACCTTAAATTCCTATTTTCCCCACTTTCCCAATGCCCCCATCCCTCCCAACTAAACACTGTTGCTTGTCTTCAATTAAAAAACAAAACAACAAAAAAACTCCCTTTCTCCCTGCATACCTACGAGTCCCGATCCTTCTCCTCCTCCTACTTCTCCTACTTCTTCCACAACTTCTACTTCTTCCCACATCTTTTCTTCTACTTCTTCCACAATCTTTCTTCACTCTCTCCACAACTTCTTCTACTTCTTCACAACTTTCTTTACTTCTTCCACAATCTTTCTTCTACTTCTTCCACAATCTTTCTTCTACTTCCCACAATCTTTCTTTCACTTCTTCCACAATCTTTCTTCTCTTTCTTCCACAATCTTCTTCTACTTCTTTTCCACAATCTTTCTTCTACTTCTTCCACAATCTTTCTTCTACTTCTTCCACAATCTTTCTTCTACTTCTGCTGACCCACTCTCACCATTACCTTCACGATTTCTTCCTTCAACCTTCCATTCCCGAGTCTTACCTAATCTTCAAAAATACATCAAAAAATAATAATCTTCCTTGTATCCTTTCTTCCCGGTGTGTGCCCCAGTCAGAATAGGTACACCATATCACTGCGTGTCATAAGAGGCGACTAAAAGGGTTGGTGTCAGGAAGGGCATCCACCCATAAAAAAAAAGACATTGCCTCAAAAGGAAACCATGATAAGCCCAACTTTTGGGCAGGGTACAGCCCGAAGTACCTCGTGGGGGTCCTCACCCCCTCTCCTTAAAACTCAAGGTGGGGAACCTGATCAAAGAAAGGGAGGAAATCTTTCCATTCATGACGACCAATCGTCTGATGCCCCACATGGAGATCGGTTTCTGAGGTTTGGGACATGGAATGTAGGGACAATGACAGGGAGATCATGAGAAGTGGTTGAAACATTTTTCACAAGAAGAGTGGACATATGTTGTGTTCAGGAGACACGATGGAAGGGAAGTGGTGCGAGAATGATGAAGGGTAGGCAGCGACAGAAGTATAAGTTTATGTGGCAAGGGTGCCCGAAAGGCATGCATGGTGTTGGTGTCATGTTTTCTGAGGAGTTTGTAGACAGTGTAGTGAGTGTGACTAGAGTGAGTGAAAGGTTGATGATGGTGAGAATCATGATCGGAAATCTCTTAGTGAACCTCATCTTGGGATATGCCCCGCAGATCGGTCGAAGCGATGAAGCGAATAACATGTTCTGGTGTACGATAGAGAATGTGAAAGATGAGGTAGTTGTTGTGGTTGGAAGAGACTTGAATGGACATGTGGGAAGGAGTACAGATGGTTTTGAGGGAGTCCATGGGGGTAATGGATATGGTGTGAGAAATGGAGAAGGGGAAAGAATCTTGGAGTTTGCTGATTGAGCTGATTTGTTGATTTGTAATACACAATTCCAGAAAGTGGATAATAAGCTGATTACATACACATCAGGTGGGTCGGCGACAACCGTTGACGACTTGATGGTGCATAGGCGAGATAGGGGAAACCTCTGGGACACAATGGTGATC
>CM068953.1:6708784-6723142 GCA_035128595.1 Eptatretus atami
AAGTCCTTTCATTCAAGCTTTTGGGTCTCACGATCCGCCATGATCTTTCCTGTTGAAGCCACATTTCCTAGCTGGCCTCCAAAGCCAGTCGCCGACTGTGCATCCTCTGTCATGCAATGTCCTTCCCTTGGCCCACCTGAGCTCCTGACCACATACAAGGCTTTCGTCCGCAGCCTGATGGATTACTGCTCTCCCCTCTCCATAATTTCCGCCTTTCTGGAAATAATAATTACATTTCCGCCTCCATAATTTGATTTATTTCATTTTGATTTCTGCAAGCAAAACTATGTCTGGAAAGAATTATCTCTAACTCTCACACCCATTAATTACTCAACACCTTGGGTGCCATATACACAAGTAATATTTTCAAACACTGCTCCCAAGCCCCTCCCTCTCACCTTCAACATACACCTTGTATATTCCACTTACTTCTCTTTACTTCCATTTTCTTCCAATCTCCATCATCTTCATCCCACAAGCTCCCAATTACTCCAATGCCCTCCTTTCTATCCCCTGTTCTCCTCACTTCTCTTCCACTTACTGAATTATATTCACCTGAAAAGTTTCAGCAGAGGGGTAATGCAACATTGAACACACCATAACTCAGCTGCGAAGGCCGACTCGTCTGCATTTGTGTCACATGGATGTAAAATATCTCGTGGTATCTTTCATAAAAGTTGGCATTTGGTTGGTGCCGTGGCCAAGTACGACTACACCCTGTGAATAGACTAAATGACCTATAATGATTGAAGAGAGGAGGGAGGAAGAAGCAAGAGAGGGAGCATGAATGCAAATAAGATACATTGGATGAAAAAAATTGGAAAATAATTGATGTGAATAAAATTAAGTGTGTATATGCAACAGCAAAGTGAGAGCTTGATTGCCATGAGCTTCAGGACACATGTTCCCCTACGAGACCTAGCACTGGGATCCGTGCAAAGATAGCAGCACAACTATGGGTGTTGCGAAGCAATAGATCTTAAACAATGATGGTTTGTTTGTTAGCATTCAGCTGTTGGTGATGTCACACCAATTAAACAGGACTGACGTCACAGAAGAATGGTTGGCGCAGAAGTAGCAGGGCACACAGCATGAATAAAACGAAGATAAATGGAGATTGGATTGAAGATAAATGGAAGAAAACAAAAATGCCTAAAACTCATCTTTTCAACTCAAGAGATGAAATGAGTGTTTAAAAATGCTTTTGTTGTAAGATTTGCAAAGTTAAACCCTCAGTGATAAACATGTATCTCTAAATTAATCCAACAATGTTCCATTTACCTTCTACCAACTGGACATTTATTAACTTTTCCCCTTTTAGCTCTTCATATTCTAATGTCCTAATCCAATTACTTTCATAGTTGTATGTTGACTGAGCTGGAATATTGACGTGTCTATTTTACTCCTACTGCATGGGTGAAACTCCTTCCGTATTTTATGGAAATTGGTATTTTTGTGACGACCCATAAGGAGGTTTCCGTATGTTCTTTATCAGAAAAGCATACAACGATTATTGGGAATTGAGGTACTATTCTAATATGCTGCTTCATTTCTTTACCCATTTCATCCGGATGGGGTGCAATGCTAACGCATCATGATCACGATTATGTGAATTACTCCTTTGATAGTTTTTTTTTTGTTGTTGTTGAAGTTAGCCGGGTACAAAAGCTTGCAAGCGCATTCCTGTGATCAGATGACTGCCGGGCAAGAGACTGTCTGTCTATATCAGTGTTACGTATCCGCCTTTGCTCACTGACAGATTCGTCTGTGTTGGTTATCACGTTGGAATAGCATTTATATTTGTTTACACCATGCGTATTTGTTAACATTATATTTTGTTATATTAATGGCATCGTATAGAGACATCAAGTTTAAATATGAAATAGAGGGATTAAGTTTAACCCTTTGAACCTTGAGCTCCTTGGACTTTCGGCTCCCCCACCCCGGGTTCTCGGAAGAAAAATCCGGCCACTCGGGGATGTGGAGGTTTGAATAACGGCTGGCGAAACGGCCGCTGCGGTTCAAAGTGTGCAAGAAGATGGGGTCTTTTTTAATTTAATTTAATTTTTTGTTGTGTACAATATCGAGGATCGTATGAGAGCTAACCTGTTCCAGAAAGATGGGGCCCAGGGAAACTTGGATTAGGTAAATTTGGGTGGCTCCGCAGGTAGTGTTGGGTATTGTGGCATCCACCAGCAAACGCAGTCTTTAGAAGGGGGTTGTTCAAACGTTAAAAACTATTTGGTTGGTTTTGTCTGTTACAATAGGTTTTTGTGTGCTTTCTGCCATTTTCTACCCGCCCCAGGAGTTTGGAGCGAGGAACCAAGAGTTTTGCAAGTATTTTAATTGTTGTGTTTAAGGGGTGTAGAATGTTAAGGAGAATAAGTAAGCTAGCCACGGCTAACTTCCCACAGCGTCTCCTAATTAGTTGTGAGTTGGTAAGTGGGAAGGCTGGACTGGTAACGCCTGCATTGAACCTTGCAGGAGCTATGGTTCTGGGGAGTGGGCTGTTATGTTTGTGTGGTAGATGGAGGAATTTCATGGAAAATGTAGGATTGTATAGAGTAGCTTGGTTTGTGGATGTGTAGGAGACATTTCGATGTTACTTAAGTAGGGAAACTGTCAGCTTAAGTTGTTACATGTCACCGCATGGAGGGCAGTGCTGTGTTAATTAGGGATGGTTGAGGATAATTTCTCCCAGTATGTGATTTCTGCCTGTGACCTTTTCCTATGTTTTTGCATTTCAAGACCGGTGATAATAAGGGATCACATCCTTAAAACAACAACCGAGCTGCACGTTCCAAGCAGGCAAGAAACCCCGCCTCCAGAAATGGCAACTAGCAAACTATGCCCGTGGAGTGGATGATGAATGGGCGTGACATTAGAGAGACGAGGATGGAGTAAGGGTCAGAAGGTATGAGACAGAAGAGAGTGAGGAGATGGCAGTTGGAAGAGAAGGGCATTACGGCTGGATTTCCCATGACACGGTGAAGAAGGCTGCATGATTCTCGTATTTGTGTTGAGGCGAATTTGCTCATGGGATGGAGAGCAAGATGCTGGGCATTGACTTTCGCTGGGTCATGTGAGACTCTGCCTCAAAGCCCCATGTTGTGCCTTCGGGGAAGAAGGCGGTGCCATTTTGCAGAGGAGCGGCGTCGGCAAGTGCGATTGTGAAAAGAAGTTGCATGGCAGTTTCTGAGCCCTGGTGTTGAAAGTCACCGCCCGAACTACCTCACGCATGCTTCCCACTGAGAGAGAGGCTTGGCGCCATTTTTGGGTGCATTTTCCCATGCAGTGACGATGCAAATTGGTGAATGTCAAGCTCCAGAAACTCATCCTCTGGGCACACAGCTAAGTGCCAAGAGAAAGGGAGGATTTTTCTTTTGTATTTTTTCTGTCCCCTTGTCTGTATTAAAATCTGTGTGGAGGAACCTCAAATAATTTAGTTTTACGTCAGGTTCCATTTCTTTTATTACACTTTGAATTATCACCATTGTAAATATTTGATTTATTTTCATTAAACTCCCATAATTATTTAAGTTGCTTGTGTTGTCAATTTGTCATGGGTTCGAGTGTAAACCCTCGTGCTTCTGTCGGCTATGCATCTTTGCCACCATTCTTTCCTGTGTGCACTATAATCTCGAAGGATCACATGTTCGCCTCCAAAGGAGAAAACCATTTGGCGATACATTCAGGCCAGTGTGAACAGATCCGTACACGACAATTGGGTCGGGGTAATTAATTTAACCCCCTGGACATGACAATACATATATTTTTTTATCAGAAAAAGGAACAGACATTGTCGAATCTTTTAGTCTTGCAGCTCGTCAGGACACATACAAGAATATCAGAAGTACAGACACAAAATGAAACAATTTATTTCTTCAGACCATTGGGGATTGGTTGTTTGGACTGTTACTGACACGAACATACACATCATGACCTTGAGGCACCGAGGGAACCAGTGACCTCCCATTTTTCTATGGATTCAGGTCAGAACAGATGCAGTGCTTACACTATACTCTTTTTGTTTGCAAAAAACAGGAGCTCATGTGTGTATAAATGTGGCTTCAAGAACATGTAAACGGGCTTCGGTATGCGCACGTGCCACAATCCTGAACCGTTCAGCGTGATAGTCCTGGACGCATTTGGAATTGTTCAGGTGGTGCTGACCAATGGCAGAATCACTTTGAGCAGGCATTCTTGTTGGGTTCTTACATGAATGGTATGGTTGTGTATGACCCATCTCCAGTTTGTTCCGGATCAACAATGGAATGGTGCTGCTTGATCTGATCCTCCAGTCTGAGTGATGTGCGACCAACGTACCTGGCATCACACCGACACTGAAAATCATAAATAACATTGTTCAGTTTTATGGTAGGTAGCACATCTTTCTGGACTGAGGGGAGGAATTTGTGGGTGGTAAAAATCACTCTAGTTGCAACAGAGTTGTAGCATTGTGAAACTAACCGTTTCGCCTATTGTTCCAACTTGAGAGATTTTTCCTCTCCATGGCAGCTTAAGATAAACCGGACACTTTTCTGGTCCAAATATTGCATCCTTAGACCGATTGGCTATTTTGCGCTGTATGAACCCACAGATGAGTCGCTCAGGGTAGCCATTGTCCCGGAGAATGGTTTTAATGCACTCAATTTCAGCAGCAAGTAAACAGGGTGAACATAAGGCTCACACTCTATTAACAAGGGTATTCATGAGGGCAATCTTGTAGCGTGTTGTGTGTGTCCTGATGAGCTGCAAGGCGAAAAGCTTTGACAATGTCTGTTCTTTTTTCTGCTATTTTGAAATTTTGTACTACCAAACGTTTATTCATATACATACATATGTATATATATATATATATATATATAATATATATATATCTTGGTTGCTTTACGCAGCAGATTCGGCTGGAGAAGCATGGGAGGTGTTAATTTATTTATATAATCCTAGCCACCTGTGTTTAGGTGAGAGCTGATTGGCTATTCCTTCCATTCACAGGTGAGAGATGTGGGTGGGTCTTTCTTTATTATTTATATATTGACTGCTTTTGACCTTTGCACATGGAATATGCTTTGGAGCCTCATTGGTATGCATTGCTGTCTGTGCTGTTGCTGATGATTAGCCAATAAGTGATGAAACTGGTCTGGCAGCTGAGGTGTGTTGCATTGGGATTTTCATGTGTGTACTGTGTGTGAACGTCATTATAGCTGTGGAGGAACTCTTCGGAAGGGTTTGATTCAGCCTAGCGCTGAGGTGGAGATTTCCAACCAAAAGAGAAAACCCTTTATAATTTATCAGATTGTTTTTTTATACAAAAACACATATATGTGGAAAGAAGAGCTCGTCTCAAGAGTCCATGCAGATCTCTGTCTCTGAGCCAGAATACATGGCCGTTTCTACAATTTGAAATTGGGAAGGGGTCAGAACATCACAGGGCACTTGGCCAATCAAAATACAAGAAAACTTTGTTTGCACATGAGGTCCTTCAAGCAAAGAGAAAACAATCTTGAGCATAATTAAGCAGATTGTATTGTGAAAGAATGCGTGTCTTCGGTCGGGCGTGTATGCGCAGCAACCAATCATTTACTTTCGACAATGATAAGCATTTATCTCACCATGCAAATGGAGCATCTGGTTTGCACAGCTTTTGCATAACAAATAGAGGTCAATGACCTCTGCGGTTCGATGAAACTCCTCTTGATAAGAGGACAATGGGGAAGACATAGATCATGTTTGTACAATTTTGCAATTGAATGGGAGGCCAGTGTTAACAAGACTAATGCCTCTGGGGACCAGACTCTCTGGCTACACCAAAGCAATTCTCCCCAATTTGCCAACCAAGTGGAAAATATAAGATTATACTGTTACATGGTGAACTAACATACTATATGTATTTATTTATAAAACAACCTTCAGTATGTATTGATGTATCAAGTATATTTTAGAGTAACAAATCTAATGGATGGGTACATATTTCCTTTCACTAAGCATGGACTAATAACAAGATCTTTCACCAGGTGCAGATGTGCTTGGGCGAGCATGGGGATTATACATTCGTTATTATAATTGCCATATGGTTTGAAAGTCATCTGATTTGAAATATTCGCTATGAGTGGGACAGTGATGGTGTTGAGCATTTACTCATGGATTCAGGAGAGCACTTTCTCAACAATGAGAAAGGCAAACAATATATTAATCAATGATCCTAAGTTTTTAACAGATATGTTTCAGTTATATGGAATTAACAAGATCACAGGATATTTGAACAGAGATTCTTTTCCACTCATTCGTGGCCTGTTAGGCAGACATTGTAACAAAGAAATGAACAGGTATTCCAATCTGCAAACGTAATGAGTTCTGATGAGATGAGCAAATAAAGAAACTCATACCATGAGCAGTCCATTTCAGCAATTGTAATGAGTTCTGACTTTGTCATTGTGAGAGATCTGATAAGCATAATTATCTTGCAGATAATGAAAATCGTTTATGTCAATTCAGCGCATGCGAACCATTCTTTGCACAGTGATTTTTGCCGAAACTTAACAACAGATTTTATACTTCAATATTGTTTAAAAAGCAGAAGTTAAAGAGAAATGAGTACATGATTTGTGGTCAAAGAACACATCTCAATATGAAAAAATATTTGTTTCAGTGTGATTAATACAGAAACACCAGTGCTTTGCAATAATCATGTGATCCATAGAGCTTTCTATTTCCAAAATGTGCATGCTCATATTTCACAAGATGGAATTCATTATTTTTACTTCCACAGCGCCTACCTTGTGTAGGCCTTCTTGGTTGCTTTATGCAGCAGATTCGGCGAGAGTAGCAGGGAGGTGTTTATTTATGTATATATATATATATATGTATATATATATATATATCGAATGGCTCGATTATCCCAGCAAGCTGGAACTCATTTTGTCAACCTCAGAAGGATGAACAGGCTGAGTCAACCCCACCTTGTGTTAATTCAATGGCGGAACAGGATTTGAACTTACAACCCTAGGAACTTGCTCACCATCCTAGGATCCCAAGCCCACCATCCTAACCATGAAGCTAACACCAGGCATACAGTGTATGTATGACACCTGTGAAATATATTAGACCTGTTCATGAAATAACGTGGGCAAAATCGACTCTCTCCCTCACTATGGTAGTCTGACTGAGCACTGTGTTCTGGTTGAACATCCTGCTTCCGGAGTAGTCTCTGGTAAATATGACAATACACGTGCTTTTGCCCTTGCGATGTTAGTGAAGTCTGGAATTAGTCATTTGTTTTGGGTGCCGGTGAGTGATTGCCTGCCTTCTCTTTGCAAAGACACCAAGCTGGATCTTTAACATCCACTAGCATAATTAATGCTGGTAGATGGGACACCTGGCTCAACATATAATATGAGGATCGATGCAATACCCTGCCTGCAAAACACCAGGGTGGCAGTTTATAGTTGGGTCAGGAATCAAACCAGCCCAATTCAGCAACTGAAGCAAGCAAGTAGCAGCGACATATTAACTTAAATATAATCATATTTATTTGTAATACATCATTTATGGGAGAGCAGTGTGATATTGCACCTCAGGGAATACAAACCCGAAGGATTTCATGGCCTTAGAATTTTTTTGGTTTTTTAAAATATATTTGAATGATTTCATGATATTTAAATTTTCCGTTAATGAATCGTAAGTAGTACCGTGGAAAATAATAACACATTGATTGACATATCCCATTTTGTCCAGAGAAGGGGTCAATATTGCTATCTTAATCAATACAGGTAAAAACTAGAGGGAGAGCACTCGGTAGAGTGCAAAACCTCCGGCGCCAATACTGCTGGGTCACTTAAGTGAACCTGATATCCTATTCATTGTAGGTCAAAACGGATCAGACTCTAGCTGAACCACGATTGAATAAACTAAACTAGATCGACGCGTATGTAGAAATGCCAAAAAAAAAAATCGAATTTTTTTTGAAAAAAAGTTGCAAAATTTTTTTTTTCTCTAACAAATTTTTTTTGGATTGGAAATCACTTAAAACATGTAGAAATGCAAAAAAAAAAATTCAAATATTTTTCAAATAAATCGAAATTTTTTTGAAAAAAGTTGCAAAATTTTGTTTTTTTTTCTCTAACAATTTTGTTTTTTTTGGTTGGAAATCACTTAAAACATGTAGAAATGCAAAAACAACTAGAGGGGGAGCACTCGCTAGAGTGCAAAACCTCCGCCGCCAATACTGCTAGGTCACTCAAGTGAACCTGATATCCTATTCATTCAATTTGACGTCACAGTGCTCACAGAGTTATAGTTTGCAACTTTCCCTTTTACTTTTAACTTTTACATACTCATTCATTCGTCATAACTAGATTCCTTGAGACAGAAATTGATTTTACGTTGGTATATCCACCTGAAGTTCCAAAATCAGCCGCAATTATAATTTTGGCATGTTTTTTTGTTGGAAATCCTTATAACATGTAGAAATGCAAAAAAAGAAAAAAAAATCGAAATTTTGTTGAAAAAAAGGTGCAAATTTTTTTTTTCTCTAACAATTTTTTTTTGGGGGGGGGGGGGGGTTGGAAATCACTTAAAACATGTAGAAATGCAAAACAAAAAAATTCAAATCTTTTTCAAAATGGCCGCCATAGCGGCCATATTGGATTTTTGGACCAAGTCCAAAATCTAATGGCATGATCCTTGGACCATACCTAATCCCCACCACGTTTCGTCGAAATCCGTTGAGTTTTTCCGTAATACTGTTCACCAAAAACAAAACCAAAACAAACAGAAAGGGGTGAAAACAGTAACCTCCGTCCATCTTCGATGGCGGAGGTTAACAATGACAGCTAACCTGTTGGAATCTGTTGTAACCACTTATTCTTTCTATGCTTTCTTCCCCTGTCTTCTTTCCTCCGCCATTTCTCTTTTGATAGTGCTATATATTGATATGATGAAGGAAAAGGGAGGGCGCTCAACCTTCAACTTGCATTTATTTCCCACCGGGAATGATTTAATGTGAAACTTGTGGATACCCTCAAATGGGAATGGTGTAACATTATCAAGCTGCTCGACTTTGGATTACAACAAAGTCGCAACACCTTCAAAGGGGCCGTGTCAATATATTGAGGTCTAAGCCGGAGACATTCTTTTGTCACTTGTTTGTTGTTTTGATTTGGTTATTTTGATCATTCAACTGCTCGGTACCTCCCTGTTGTTGGCCATCTAGAAACCCGATATAGATTACCTCATATTTTTCTTTCATTATTATAATTCAAAATATTGTCATTGTACATATTTGATTACTGTCATTAAATTACCCATTTAATTTAATTTGCTTGTGTCCATGTATCTGTTGTGGGTCGAGTACAACCCATGTGCCTCCGTCCGTCACCGCCATTTCTTTTGCGCGCCATAATTTCCGAGAATTTCGGCTGTAAGCCTCCAAGGGAGACCTGTTTGGCCATCCGTCCAGGTAGGGTCTAACCCTCTGGACACGACAATATCGTGCCTTGGAATCCTACTTCTCATCAAAACGTCATCATACTCATTGTCATAACCATAGTAAAGACAACTCAAGGACAAATATTATCCATATTTGAATCATAACGACACCAACATTTTAAAAGGTGATGATGGAATGAAAAATAGTGTGATACTGTATGGGTGCTTGCTTTCACATGCAATGCATTACAATTCCAGTTTTATATAAGGTTTATGACCGAGTCTTGTTGGACTGTTTTTAGCAGCCATAGTTCATCATATATTTCCAAGGTTACTGAAACCATTGTGAAAATTATGAAGGACAAGGACGTACTGCACTGCACTGGGCTGCAGGGGAATGAAGAAGAGAGTCAGACCAATGGACCAACAGCCAAAGTGATAGATTTACTAGAGCGTACAGGGATTGACAAAATGTTCAAAATCCAAACGATGGTTTCCTAATATCACCATTCTGCTTCACACAAATGATCCTATTCTTCAAGATCGTGAATATATCAGTAAACCATGCTTCATTCCCCATTCATTATGCCAATCAAAGCCAGTGCATCCCAGTTGGAAAAAACAAACAAACCATAAACAAGTGATGGAGCCAAAGGCTTGTCCAAGGATTTCTCCCCAGTTTGACAGTTTTTATTATTTTAACAGTGATATCAGGTTCATGGAGGAGATTATACATAAATCACATGGCGGAAAAAGGCACTGGTGGAGATTGAAGGTGAATTGCAAAGACATTACAGGAGACGATAGACAAATGCATGTCGGATATTGGATTTGAACCTGGATCTCTCCATCATGAACCATTGGGTTCTGCTGAGCACACGAAACAGCCGAACCTGGTTTACCAAAGTAAATAACGATGAAACGAGAACTATCATTACAGCGCAATAAAACCACCTTAACATTGTTGAACCTTTCTTTAATTTCCATTTTCTTCCAAGGTGTCAAAGCGATTTCAAGGTGTAACTGAATTTTAAAAGCATGCGATGTTCAATTTAACTAAACTTTTTTTTTTGTCTCTGTAGCAGTAGAGAGATTAGACTCAATAATGGAGTTATGTCATTAGACGTAAAACATTTTTACACTGCGTTTTAACAGTGCCTGCCTGTCAGGCTAAGTCAAATTGATAGTGGAACACGTAAGTCGTTTGAAGCGAACCACTGAAGCTTGAGAAGGAAAATGAAGTTCTGCTGTAAACCAAGCCATGAATGCAGCTTGTTTCCACTGGCCGAGGCCCTTCTCTCTCTTAGGAGCGTTTTCGTTTGTGGACTTGATCACATTGACGGTGCCTCACACAAGGGCTTCCCAGAGCCCTTGTGTAGGGCACCATCAATGTATAGGCTCTACACAAGGGGTTCCCAAACTTTTCCTGGATGTGATCCTATCCGAACAGGTGTAAAATAGAGTGACCCCCAACATCGTCAGCCACAGATGAGATCAACATTTGTTTGTTGGAAATATACCATCACAACGAATGTTTATATCCTCTGAAAATTCGATTTTGTTACGCATTTAGTGGCCGAGACAAGTGGGACACCTGGACTTGAGCATTGCGACGCACATGCTCGAAGTTTGGTTTTGTGGAAGAGCTGGCACACTGACTCATCAGGAGTTAGCATTGTGAAGGTTGGGACGTGGTCGAAGGAGCACAGGGCTGGTTGAGTTGTTTTGGTTGTCGTTTTGAGCACAATCAGTTGGTTGCCATCTCTTGGAGATAGTTTGTTTCCACAAGTGAAAGTTTATTGTGCAGGCAGGGCGAAATGGAAGAATTTGAAGTCGTTTCAACACTGCGCAATGCTTCCTCTCCTTAATACAGCATGATAACAACCACCCTACCCTGTGGCTCCCAGATCCCATTTTATTTTTTTTTACAAATGGGGTCGTGACCAAAAGGTTGTTCCTCTTTTCTCCTATTTGAGAAACTGCTGTCTGGAGAGAGTTCAATCTCACTCCTCTCTCCAGAGCTTCCAGCAAGCAGTGAAGTACCATCTCATGTCATCCCCCATCTCTATCCGCAATATTTTCTACCCGTTAACTCTACCTATGCCAACCATCTTGTACTAGTGGGTTACTGTATTTCTTCCCCTCCTCCCTCTCTTTTTTTTCTTGTTCGTTCATTTTCTTGCTTGACCTGTTGTGTTCAATGGTGGTTCCACTACTTTGGCATTTATCATCTATCTCCTCACTCTACCTTACTCTAGATTTGATAATCAACACCTCTCCCCCTCCTCCCTTCCACTGTCCTAAACCCTCCATATAGAAGCAACCAAACATGGCATTTCTATCAACTTGTTGAGAGTGGGAAATTATTTTCCATCGCACTCAGACATTTGGTTCCATTGTGTCACTTTCAATCGCATTCAGTAGTTTTGATGCTGGCAAATTGGTGTCAGTTTAACATCCATCTGAGGAACGGCACATGCATTGAGAAGCACCCAGCTTGTGAGACACCAGGATGACAAATTATAGCTCGGTCGGGATTCAAACCTATGCTTGATAACTTGCTAGACAGCCTGGAGGAGAGTGTATTTACCTCTAGGCCATTCTACCAGCTTATCATAACTCACTAAAGGCTTGCAAAAGACCACGTGACTTGGTGAGACCTCCTGTAGAGTATTTTAACGAAACCTTTTTTTTGACAAGACATCTTTTGACCGAATATTCAATTCACACTGTCTGATGTTATGTTGATT
Organism: Eptatretus atami; assembly: GCA_035128595.1. Lineage (NCBI taxonomy): Eukaryota > Metazoa > Chordata > Myxini > Myxiniformes > Myxinidae > Eptatretus > Eptatretus atami. The sequence goes on from CM068953.1 coordinate 6,720,964, forward strand.
TATCATTCAGCACGTCGTATAGCGGCGTTTAAGCTGGAGCAAATAATAATAATTTGTTCTATTTAATCACAATTCCACATAAATCACTGCCAGTCAGACTTTAACTCTTCTATTTTCTGGAACACTCTCTCGTTCTCTCATTCTCTCCCTCTCCCTCTTTTTCTCACACATACACGTCATTTATTATCCCTCGTTGGACTTTATCCGAAACGGGGCTTCTTGATTGGGTGTTATCTGTCTGTGCATCCTTCTGCAGCCATATCTCGCACATATATAAACCAATTTCAGTCAAACCTGGCAAAACGACAACACATGATGGTATACATAAGCACGTCATTTTGTTTCACGATTCGATCAAAGATAGCCGACTGGCGGCCATTTTTAGTTGTGAAAACCAGAAGTTGAACACGTCCTCAACCATTTTTCGGAGATGCATTTCCCGATCTTTTTCGAACTTTGCACACGGATAAGGAATGATGGCTTACATATGCACTTCGTCATACATGTCATACATGACGAAAACATCATACATGTCACGTGACCAACTATATTACACAATATAACTCTGTGACCCACATCATTAATATATATGACCAAATAACCCAATTGTACGCAATCTTCCATGTCACATGGCCACTCAAGTCGGTTGCACATGCACATTAATCTTGTAAATATTGGCTAGCTCCTTCACTCTGTGCAGAACAATTCTTAAAACCACAGGGGTTTCATAGGTTTTAGTAATTGTGACATGTCTTTTTTCTCCTTGTTTTACCATATAATGAGTTCTGCCATTATGGTGGACAACAGTCTTCACTGTAAGGTCCACAGAATCAGAAAATCATGTTTGGTTTAATGAATAGATATAGCTTCACATAAAACTTTATCACTGTTCTTTTCTTGAATAAATATCTTTAAAGGGAGATTTTAATGTTATTTGGTGCCCATTTACACTGATTGGCCACCCCCCCCAAAAAAACAATGCTAGATTGGCCCCGCCCCTTTCATGACGTCATGTTGAACTCGGGTTCATACATGTACGGTCTGACAGCATCTACTACATAATGGTTTTGCCTATCGTCGTAATCTGAGGATTCTTGATCAGAAAATTATTCGTCAAATTCACTTTGAGTTGTTTGGCCATTATCCATTGTGTGATGGCAATCTTTCCCTCAATGACGTCGTGGCAGTTTTTCTGGAATTCTTAGGGGCGTTTCCTGACGGGTTTGTTTTTTTTTAAACCGGAACACCTCAAAAAATTATTGCAATTAAAAACCACTAGTACGTGCCCGTGCATGCCCGTACGTGCGTGGCCGTGTACTGTCATTGGTTTGGTAAATAAATGGCCATAACTTGGGAAACACTTGGGAAACAGCTGAAACAGATGAAGAAGAACGATATCAAACCATGAAAAGTCACATACTCAGGTCCCCAGCATCAATTGTGACGTCATATCAAACGAAGAAGAAGAATTGACATCAATTGTGACGTCATAGCACCGTGTCCTGTCATTGGTTTGGTAAATAAATGGCCATAACTTGGGAACCGCTTGTCCGATTAATATCAAACCTTGAAAAGGCACATCCACAGGGCCCCAGCAATATACCTGGCAAGTTTCAATTAGATTGGACCAGTGGTTGTCGAGAAACAGCAGTCACAGACAGACAGACAGACACACAGAGATTGCTGGAATTATAGATAGATGTTAAATTCTTTGTTTATTACTTAAAAATTAATATAATCACATCAAATTTATTTTTCTGATTCTATACTGAACCTTTAAGCAAGGAGTCACATTAATGAAAATATTAGCCTTTGGAGGAAACTTTAATCTCCTTCCATCTGCAATGGTGTGGGATCCAATGCTGTGTTACAAGAGTGGCCATTTGGGTTTGTACAATGCCCAAATACTTTGGTTCCCGCTTTTGTTCACCTCCTTGAGTGCTCATCAGTCATGTGTCACCTGTAAGTGAGAATCTTTTTTTCAATGCTCCGTGGCTTTCATTTTTAATTGATTTGTAAAAATTTCGAAAAACATGTTTTCACTTTGTCATTATGGAGTATTTTGTGTAGATTGGTGACAATTTTTTTTTAATTTAAAGCATTTTAAATTCAGGCTGGAACACAACAAAATGTGAAAAAAGTCGAGGGGTGTGAATACTTTCTTGAAGGCACTGTTCGT
>CM068953.1:6723152-6738272 GCA_035128595.1 Eptatretus atami
CCCACCCCAATCACGCTGATTGACAGTCATCCTCCCGCCCACCCCTCTGATCCCTTCTTATTCCTTTACAAAGGAATGCAGTTTTGTGAACTTTTCATGGAATTCTTTCAACCTTTTGAAATTTCAATCAGTTTGTACCTTTCACTATAAAATGTAGTAGATTGGAGTTTAAACCAAGTTCATAGCTTAAACCAATTTTGAGTGAGGCTGTCAGAAAAGAATAAGAAGAATGACAAACGGGCACTTTTGGGTTTCTCATTTTTTTTGGTTCAGTGATGAAGTCCCAAAGTTTAATGAGTGTTATTGGGGGGTGAATTCTACACAGATGACTGGTAGGTAATTTATATGCAGGTTTATAAGTTCTATCTTGGTAGACTTTTTTGTAGGATTTATGTTGTATTGAGCCAATGGAGTGTCAGGGCCATCCCCACATTACAAGTCTACCGACTTCTTGATACATAGATATTTGGAACAAAAAGGCAGAATTCTCCACTCCTTGATACACCTGCCCATTTTCTCCCCTTTAGATCTTTATTCCTCAACCAGACTGGTGTAATGCTTTGAGGGTCCTGTCTGAGACCTGGAGGTTGGCCGTTCGAACCCCTGGCCGAGTCACACCAAATAATTTTTTTAAATGGTATGTGCTGCTTCCTTACTTGACGCTCACCATTAAAAATGGATACAGCATGGACAAACAACCTTAGGTTGGTAATCATAGCATAGGCTTTGATGGGACTAATGGCCTCCTGTGTTGAAGTTCCTTACAAGGCAACTCGTCTTTCCCACACTCTCCCTTTTTGTTGAGTTGGGGGAAATTTAGGCCATGCTTTATACAAGTAACATTTTTATGTCCATCCCAAGTAGCACTGAGGGCATTAAAAGTCACCAGAATGGGATGACAGGCAGATTAGACTAGGCAGTGCAGGAGAGTCTGGTTATCCCCTCTTGAAGGCCAGAAAAAATTCCCAGAATTGTTGGAATTTGGTTGGAGTGTTCAAACCAGGCCGAGTTATACCATATAATTAACAATATCCCCCTTCCGCCACGCGGCGGGGGATAAAAATGGTACATGCTACTTCCTTGCTTGAGACTCAGCACTTAGAGGATATAACATGGATAAACCCCACAGGTTGACATCCATGGGATGAAGGAAATGTCTCCTCAATTGCTCCACATAGTGCAGAGAGAAAAATGAAATTGTCATAAAATTGCCGGTATCCTGAGTGCTCCAGTAAGTTATGTCACTTCCCCCAAGTTCATGTTTGTCCGGTCAAGTCTGGTGTATTTGTCTGCCTGTTAAATGAGGAGGTCCCTTGGAACAGTGATGTTCTGGAGGCAGTAGAGCTGGTGCAGGGCCCACTACCTAAGATAAAGAATGAATGGGTGAAGAAAGCCATCGATGAAATGAAGAATGGTAAAGCGGCGAGCAGCACTGGTATTGTCGCAAAGATACTGAAGGCATCTAGTGATATTGGAGTGAATTTAATAACTACATTAGTAAATGCAATTGTAAGAGAGACATCTGTCCCAGATGACTGGTTGAAGAGTGTAATGGTGAATATTTATAAAGGGAAGGGTGATGCCTTAGTTCAGAGCAACTATAGGGGTCTAAAGCTGCTGGACCATAGAATGAAAGTGGTAGAGAGAGTCAGTGCTATTATACATGAAATGCAATTTGGTTTCATGTCAGGAAGGGGAATGATAGAGGCAATTTTTATGATTCGACAATCACAGGAAATATATCTGGGGAAGAAGAGACAACTGTACTTTATACTTGTGGATTTGGATAAGGCGTTTGATAGGGTCCCTCGGGAAGTGGTGCAATGGTCCATGAGAAAGTTACGTGTGGAGGATTGCTTACTTGGAGTAGTTATGGCAATGTATGATGGCTCAAAAACTTATGTGAGGGAAAATGGAGTGCAGAGTGAGGATATTGAAGTGAAAGTGGGTGTTCATCAGGGTTCAGGGTTGAGCCCAATCCTGTTCATCATGGTTATTTAAGCTATATCACAGGAATTTAGAGGAAGCTTACCTTGGGAACTCCTGTTTGCTGATGACCTGGTGTTTATAGCTGACAGTGTGGAAGAGGTAATGGGTAAATATGCAGTGCGGAAGGAGGGTATGGAGGCTAGAGGATTAGAAGTGAATACAGGGAAATCAAAAGTAGTGATTAGTGGTTTTTGGAGAAGGAAGTGTGGAAAAAAAAAATAGAGGTGGCCCTGTACTCTCTGTAGAAAAAGGTGTTTGTAGCAATGCAATATTGTGTAAATCCTGCAAATGCTGGGTGCACAAGATGTGTCGTGGCATCAGGGGTAGACTGCAGGTTGTTCCTGATGTCAAATATGCTGTTTGTGCAGGTAAACAAGTGGCTCCAGTTAGAGCGGAAAGGTTAGTTTATGGGGATCTATCTCTGGAATGTGTCGATAAATTCTGTTATATTGGTGATATGATTGGTGCAGGTGGTGGTGCTGTGGTTTTATGCTAAAAAATGGCAGCCAAACCACAAGAACGATGACGTCATCAACCCCCCCCCCATACAATTTAGCTCCAGATGACCCTCAAAATTTTTCATACCGATCAGATAAAATGTTCGACATATGCAATTATGACGTCATAATGAAGCCACCGATGTCGTCATCAAAAAAAATCGCACTTATTCCCCATGGGAAGTACTTGCCATGTGCCAAGTTTCAATTTTTTCCATGGAACGGTTTTGGAGATAGTGGTCCAAAGTTTTTCCATTTTTTAACAACAAGGCTGCCATACCATGTGGCATATGACATCATAATTATCAAAAAACATTCTGCATGAGACGTCGCACCTATGGTGAAAATTTCGTGTCAATCAGATAAGCGGTTGCAGAGAAAATTAGCACAGACATACGGACTGATGGACGGACAACCCAAAAACATAATGCTTCCAGTGACTTCGTCAGCAGAGACATAACCAGAGTTGGTGTCAAAGCCACCCAATGCTCGCCTGTTTATACATTTATCGTTTTTAAAAGACTAGTCTAATAATATTTTTTATAAAGCATTGCAGTGATGTCTGATCCAAATAATTTTAAAGCAATATATGTATTTGTATATTGTAATCAGTAAAAAATAGTGTGGTAGATAAAAACATTAGAAAGGAAATAACTTGCACCAAAAACTTTAACATTTTCATGCTCACGCTGACTCTCACGCTCACGCTCACGCCGGGGGTATCGCTATAGCTCTCTGTTCTTAGAACAGGTGAGCTAAAAAGGAATAGGTGTGTAAGCTTATGCAGCAGGATCATACACAGAAGTCGGTTTCACAATGGAGGCTGACATGACGGTCACATGACAATTATGGAGTATTGCAAATGGTTGACGACTTTGCTAGGATGACTGGTATGAAGTAATATTTGTATTTTGCAATGAGTTGTGATGGGGTTCAAAACCCTCACATTCTTTGATTCTCCGAGCATCGTCTTCAACTTTGATTTTTGTTTTTGTTCTTCATTTGTTTCATTTTGTGAAACAAATTGCTTGCTTCATCCAGTATTGAGTGATTCATGTATTAATTAGCAAGCGGGGATGGTGCTAATTGAATAACCGAAGAACAATTATTGTTTATTAGTAGCCGGATAATTAACAAATGTTCTCGCAAATTGAAGATTGTTCAGTACACGTGTACTTCATTAAATTGTTCTATAAAATGTCATTTTGATTCCTTAAGTGCAGAATATGCCACTTGACATTGTGACCTTTGTGCTTCCAATTTGTTTTCTATTGTCCTTTGTTCATTTATTCGAGTTTGTTTTCATAAATCATCCAATCACATGTTTTCCGTCGACTGTGATAATGGCCAAAAGGGAGGGGAGAATTTTATTTTATTTTATTTTTGCTTGAAGCCAAAACACTTTAAATTCAAAAATGTCATCAGGTTTTACAAATTTAAATCCTTGTTTGCGCGTCATTATTTTTCTCTCTTTATTTGCCCAATGCCCATTGTTTTCTTTTTGTTTGGATATCATATTGCTGGAAGGATAACAGGGAGGTATGCACACTCACCTCTGAGTTGTCCAGCCTGAGTTTGATTTTCAACCCAGCGATAAATTGCCATCCTGGTGTTTCGCAGCCATGGTGAGACATCATTGAGCGTGCACAATGTTCAATCTGCAACAACCATAAAAATTGAATCCGCACTCGTTCATCACATGTCAATACACACAATGTTTTCGAGTTTATGGAAGTGTTTTTAATTTTGGTTAGAATAAAAAAGTGGATTTCAAAATCTCAAACTTTTCAAACTTTCCTCCAATCACGTGCTCACATAATCCATCATAAGGAGTTGTTATCATCATTAAAAGTGAAATCACACAATTACCAGTTTTAAAATGTCATCAAGTGAAATTAGAACAGTCTGATCGCTGTTTGCCAAACTATGCAACATTTCAAATGTATGTTATAATTTGTGTCTAACTCATCCAGCATCATCAATGGAATAGAGAGTATGAATGCTCATGCTCGGTTTCTTCCGCTTTGGAATTCTTCAACCACGGTGCAGATTGGGATCATCCTTGTACCACGTATCGGAGCTTCAGCGAGGTGATCAACTTTCAAGGCAAGCTTCAACACAATGATGTGAAAACATTTCTATTGTAATTTTTATACTTTATTACCTCCACCATCTAAGATGGACAGAGGTTATGGTTTCACCCGTCTGTCTGTCTGTAAGTGGATTCGGACAAAATTTGGTGGATAGGTGGAGTGTATGACCAGGACAAATTGATTCGATTTTTGGGAAGATCCGGATCCGGATCTGGATACGATAATTTAAAAAAATTATTTTAAGTGATTCTTCACCATTGAGAAATGCGGCCAAAAACGATGTCGAATGATATCTCAAAAGGTTGTGGATGACTTATGACAAAACTTGTTGGATGAGTTGGGTATGTGCGAATAACAAGCCAATTAGATTTTGGTTAAGGCCCGGATGCAGATCCGGCCTATAATTGGGATAACAAACGTAAACTGTTCAGCCCGGCAGAGGTGTGCACTCCACGAGCGCTGTTCTACTTTCAAAATGTTGTCATTTCTCCGTTTTTATGTGGCTTGAAGAGTTCTTCTAGATGACTTTGCATTTTTCAAAAGGTTTTCTTGTCTGCGAGGTATTTTGGCCTCACATATTGAAAGACAATGCACCCATATATCTCAGACTATCCCATCGACTCAAAAGGTGGCCCTTGATAAGTGTAAACGGACGTGGAAAATTGGATCTGAAGCTACGTCTATGGGTTTTTTAATATCACCTTCTTTTGAAACTACAATCGTGTTCTACAATGTGATATGGTGAGAGCTTTGCCTATAATTGATCCTCACCATGCTGCAGGATGAATAGTTTCATGCTATGGTTGAAGCCATTGGGACTCGCATCCCAATTATCGCCATACCTGAAGCACACTCTAATTATTTTAACTGCAGGGAGCTGCACTTTATTATACTCCAAGGAATTTTGGACTACAGCTACAAATTTTTAAAAGTGAATATCGGATGGCCATGATCCATACACGGTACGCATGGCTTCTCCTGAACTCAAAACTCTTTGACATATGTAAGACGGGCATGCGATATCCTCAATTTGAGGAGGCATTTATTATTAGTAATTCTGCATACTCTCTTAAGAAAGAAACATACCTGAATCGATGACAATACCTGATGTTGGGAGAAACTTTAACCACAATTACTCAGTCGTGCACAATTCTGCAAAAAAAAGGACATGTGGACGGTCAAAGGAATGTTTTACGCATATTAGCAAAAAAGATTGATTGTAATCGTTAACAATAATCTTTCGGTAGGTGCTTGTTATGTGTCTTTCCTTACATCTATGGACTGTGAGGGAGACTTTTTCAGAATGATTTGTTAGAAATGACGGAGGCATAAGAGACTGGTGAGACCAATCTTCAAACAGAAACTGTGCCCCCAGCAGAGGCAAACAATATTCGGATTGTTTTAACCCATTGTTTTGTTCAGCAATTAATTTGATTCTATAAAATTACAACCTTTGCAATTTCCTTATTTAAACAAGTTTTAATTTTTACATACAAAGTCATTAGGGTGATAATAATTGGGCTGGCAAGATGGACTTGAGGTAGCCACACTTGCCCCTAAGCTGTCTAGCCTGGGTTCAAATTCCAACCAGCTATAAACTGCCATCCCTGTGTTTCACAGGCACGGTGATTCATCAATGTGTGTGCCGTCGCTCGGATGGACATTAAACTGCTGTGTCATATGCTGACATTAGTTTGTGGACATTAAATATCCCACAGTGTCCTTTGTGAAGAATAGGCGAGCCATCGACAGCACCATGAACAAATTACAAATTCCTGCTCTCACCACCAAGTCGAACACCAGGTCTGGCCAGTCAGTTCATGAAAAATCTTTGGGCAAAAACTTCCCTCAGCCAACCCCACAATAAAGTGGGAATAATTGTGGCCTTTAAAGAAAGAAAGAAGAAGGGTGATAACAATTGATAGTTCTAGCTCCTCTGCTTATACACTGCTATTTTAAAGACTATAAATTCAAGAGCTTTCTGCGATTTCAGCGCATCTAATTACTGTAAGCAGCAGACACACTGAATCCTATAGCTGATTATTTTCCTTTTCAAAAAAAGTGCCTTTTACCATTTACAAAAAACCTAAATTCCGTTTCAAGAAACAAATTCCATTTGATGTTATCAATGGAAAAACAATTGATTTGGGCACTCTCATTGGGAAAAAAAACAACACAATTTTCATCAAGTCTCCGCATCTATGGCGGTGTATTTTTCCAGCAAGGTGACAAAGAAATGCAGGGATTAATATAATGAAAATAAGATGATAAATAGCAGGTGGGAAAAAAAATGTCGAAACCAGATCCATGGGACGTGGCACTTTCAATTAAATTAAACAGACCCGGTGGTAAAATGATTCGAGTGTTTCCTCTGAGTCTGAGAAGTCAGTTGCTTGAACCCCAGCCGAGTCATACCAAAGACATGAAAAATTGTACGTGCCGCTTCCTTGCTTGATGCTCAGCATTTGAAGTCACATTTGTAGACAGAGCATGGACAAAGAACCACAGGTTGGCAACACTTATGCAAGCTTTGATTGGCCTCCAAAGCTGAAGTTCCTTGTACGGTAGCATTATTATTATTATTATTATTATTAAATCGTAATTATGATGTCCATGTATGCTCACAAAGGAAGTATGCAGATGTGGCAGTGTGTATATTTATAAATACACTCACGAGGTACCTGTGCTATGCACAGGAAGAGTTGGATGGCCGCTGAAAAGCCGGTTCGTGAAGGACTTGAGCAAACAATGGTGAAACTGCAAATGCCGAATCCGTGAATGTTACGGGTGGAAACCCTCACAGAATTTCCTCACTCTCCTTTAAACTCAATCTTTCTGTATTTTCGTTCCAAACAGCATCATTCCAATCACAAATAAGTACTCTATCATTAATATAACAAAATACAATATTACAAACACTCGTGAGGTAAATGAAGAGAAACGCCATTCTGAGGTTACATCCTGATTGGGAGCAGCTTCATACGGATCAAAAGTCAAAATTATAACTGCATTGAGGTGTTTATGAAACCTCCCACACACACCTTAGGACATCCGCTGGGACCCCAAATCATTGCACTGAAGGTTTGACGGGGCTAGCCCCAAAACTGAGGGAGTAGTTCAGGGACCGTCAGACTCTCCTGCTTTATAATATAGATACCAAGGATTTTTTTTCTTTCAAGTTTTTGATAATTATTTTTGGCAATCTCATCTGTATTTCGACAATTCTTCACCGTAACAAAAAAATAGCATTCTCCCAAAGTTGCATGCATGCGTATGTGATGACCGACATTTTGTTTTCGCTGGCGATCGTATTTTCAGGGAATATTTTCACTGAATTTGTGATGAAATGGAGCGATGTTCAAATGGGATTTCACTTTTACTCGGCTCGCCAGAGATTGTGAGACGGAGCTTTATTCGGTATTTAGTGCCAGCAATCGAGATCGAGATTCACATCTGAAGCAGCTGTGATTGATGTGAGCGGAACATTGGCTGTGCTCGTGTTCTGGGTATAGATGGTGTTCCTTATACGTTGGAGTTCTGTGTGATTTTGTTTTTACTACTTTTTGTAATAAGCTGTGGGTATTTAGTAGGTGGAGAATCGCACACACAAAAATGGACAATATTGTGAATATTTTATTTGTAATTCAATCTCATCGGACTTATTTTCTGTAATTTACTACATTCCATTTTTTTCACCCTCATGTCAGATTAATTTTTTCTCTTCAAGTGACCGATTCCATGAGTTTTGTTGGTTTTCTCCAATCATGGAAAAATCACTTGCTCAAAGCTGCTCAAATTAATATGGAAATCTGGGTCAATAGACAGGACGTTTTGTCAGTTTATTTATGAATGAGTGCCAGTAATTTTGTTGTGGGCCGGGGATCGGTTGTGAGCACGACCGCTAGGTGGAGCAGTAGGGTCGACTCTGCCGAACACCCGGAATCTAGATCGTACCTTTCGGAAAATCTCCGAAAGGTACAGGTTCCTTACCGGACTGTGAATCATCAAGAAATCAACCACGTGGGACAGGGTTATTTGCCAAACTTCAAAATACCTAGAGGCCCACGTGGCGATCTACCAAGGATTCACACCCTCGACGGAACTTGTACGGGACGAGCTGTATGCGTGCTCGACCCATGCGTAACCTGAGTGGATGATTACCGAAGTACCGTCGGTCCAAATGTACAATTTGCCGCTGCCCCAAATTTCCCAACATGCACCTTGCTAAACCAATGAAGAAAACACAAAAACGAGCTGATACATTTAACACCTGGATATTTATTTACAATGGGTGGAGAAGGAACATATAAGAGCAGAGTTAAAACCGACTAAAGCAAGGCAAATAATGTACAGCGAAAGCACTTATCCAAATTCCTACTTCGACAGGGCCCACAGACAGAGTAACCCAAAAGAAACCCAGAAGGACATTGCCTTCCCGCCTCGTGCGGTTTGGCTGAGAGAGCGAACCAGGCCAGCGTCGAGACGTGATCAGAAAACCAGGCGCCAGTGAGACGTGATCAGAAGAACCAGGCGCCAGCGAGATGCGATCAGAAGAACCAGGGCCTGCGAGACACAAGCAGACGAACCAGGCACAGCGATACGCGTCAGAGTCGAGAGCTCCTTCAGCACTCTCCAACAACCAAAACTCCCTCTTTGTCCGATCGGCCGCAACCTTATTCACCCTTGTCCAGGGGGGAGGGGACGCCTCCTCCCTCCCCGCTCTCCTCACTGGACGGTTTTGGCGCGCAAAATGCGCTTGTCGCCCTGTCATTGGCCAAAACGGGCGCCAAGGCCGTTGATTGTGAGCCCTCCACCAAACAGGCAGAGGAACATTATCCTGCTGGGCTGTGGTCATTGGACGACCGCCGAGGAACTTGCTCGCATCTCCCTGATTGGGTGAGAGCCGCGCGGAGGCTCCTCCTTGAACTCGCCCCCACTGCTGCCAGAGCGAGGTAAGGTGAGGGTGATGCTGGTGTTGTAGTTGATGTTGGTGGTGTAAAAATAAAAGGAAACCCTGACTATCAAAATAACTCCGCAGCGCATGAACATTGAATTCCCATTAGACTAGGGATGGGACCCTAACTAAAAACACACACTTACCGATATAACTGTTCTATAGGGCCTGTATGTGAGGGCTCATGGCTTCCAGATTCGTAACAATATATTTATGAGAAACGTTTTTAGGAAGAAGGTCACACGAGACGTCTCGAAGTGTTTCCTTTTTTTTATCCCCCGCCGCATGGCGGAAGGGGGATATTGTTGTCACCGGGTCGTCCGTCCGTCCGTCGCTGGCTGGGCTCAACATTTATAGCTGTGAGTGCGATAACTCATAAACTGTTCGCCATATCATTTGAAATTTGGGTCACACAAGTACCACCTGAAAAGGAAGAACCCTTGATTTTGGGCCGTGGCCGGATCCAACATGGCCGACTGGGGTGGCCATCTTGAAAAAAATGTTTCAATGGCGGGGGATTCCCCATCTCTGATGGTATATTTAATACTTGCTAAACCCGAGTGCCGAGCCTCGAGCAATCACGCTTGGTGCGCCAAGATGGTGAAGGGGGCAAGTTGAATCTCTGTTTGCTATTGAGCTCAAAACAAATGAACTGTACTTAGGAGTGAAGCAATTCCTGTCCTCAATCGCACCACCAAAGTCGTCCTCATTTCGATGTTTACTCGAATTTGGCATAGACATTAAATATCCCACACTGTTTCTGTTTGAGAAAAGACGAGGCCGAAGGGCTGGTTACAGTGGGATGGGAATAAGGAATACAGTACTGCACTCTTAATTCCCATCTCCCCATAAAACATGACTTCTCTGTTTTATTCAACAAGTGAAACATTTCAGTGTTTTAATTTTCATGTAATCCCTAGGATGAAGCAAGTACAAAGAGCAGTGCAGTACTTCATTTACGTTCACACACATCAATGTACTGCATTGCAGTGCATGCACCATACTAGAGTTATATTTATGTTTCACAAAATTGCTCAATGATACTGTGCCAAGTGAGTGAAATGGCAACTACAGTGGTGAAAGAGAAATACAGTGGTGATATTGGGTCAAATAGATTACAATGACTGAGCAAGTACTGACGATGTGAAGTTGGTGTTAGCATTATCAGTGTTGGTGTTACCCAGTCTTGGGCAATTTGCTTTCCAGCTTAGCCTCGAGAAGGAGGCTTCTACTTCCTGGAAGTAAAAATTATGACATTTTTTACATGAATGTGGTTCAATCATTCAAACCCAAAGGTGTTTTTAGCGTGAAATGAACAAACCAGTGGCTGAGAGACACTCTGTATGAAGATGGGTGGATCAGTTTGAGGCTTCAGGATCTGTCCTGAAGGGAAAATCTGCTGGAAAGCCAAGAAAGTCAAATGAAAGGGTGAATTTTCAACATGCCTTCTTTACAAGGAATTACAAGGACATTTTTGCACAGGAGGAGGCCATTCGGCCCATCATGCCTGCACCACACCAATACCACATTTAATAAATCCGTCAATACCCCTTCCCTTCATGTGCAGTCTTTTGGCTGCTACACTGGTACTCATTTTGCCAACCTCAGAAGGATGACAGGTTGAGTCAACCCTCTGGTGTTAATTCAGTGGCAAACGGAGCTTGAACTCAGGACCCGAGGATCCCAAGCCACCACCATAACCACTAAGCCAACACCAGGTTAACGATGCAATGAGGGGTTTTTTTTAATTCCGCAACTCCAAGAAAAATCCCTAATTGTTACAAGCACCTATCTTTCAACATGATGGAACACCACCACACTTTGCTCAAATTGTTAAAGTGTTTTTAAATCAAACTTTGCCAGACAGTGAATTGTTAGAGGAGGACCTATTAAATGGCCTGCTTGTTCACCCGACTTGAGACCTTCAGATTTTTATATCTGGGTTTTTTAAAAAGTAAAATCTACACGAGAAAACCAAGGGACCTTGAAGAACTTAAACATTGCATTGTTGATGCTGTGTCATCCAACCACATAACTCTGTTGGAAAATGTTTTCTCAGAATTTGAACACCGAATTTGATTGATCATAGTGAATGATGGATGACATGTAGAAGTTTATTAATAATTCAAGAATATCTAAACAATATCATAAAAATTAAACAATCTAAAACCGATAAGTGCATTTCATGTACTTACGAGGTATAACAAATTTACATCAGTATCTCAAATAACAATCAAACCTTTCAATGTTCTTTTTGGTGAATTCATTTACAGACATCCTCTCTGTAATTTGATTGAAATAACTAAAGATTTGAAAAGTGGAAGGATTTTTTTTGGAAGTTTACCACCATTGATGCAGCATCTTTTACACCACCTTATTGAACACATTACACGTTTTTCATGCCTGTTGTTTGTGTCCTTTATAACGTCCTTAAAAAAAAAAGAGTTAGTTTCCTGCTTGCAATTATTTTCAATTTTGTTTAACTGCCAGACAGAATAAAAGTATTATTTCGCTACTCTCTATGCATGTGTGATTGGGACAAATTCAGAGCCAGCGTCCTGCTAAACTCCACGTTTGTTTTCTGATTTGTGTTCAAAATGTAACATTCAATTGAAATAATGTTCTTCGGTAATAAACCGATGTTTGTAGACAGAAAAAGTGAACCAATTGCTTACAGTAGGGCAGCTAAATAGGCCCCATGCGCACCCACCTGAGTACTTCTGCAAACATCCTTTTTTAGAATCCTTAAGGTGTCTAGTTAACATTTTTAGATGTTAACAAGAAAATTCGGTTGGTCGTGGGATCTATTTGGCTGCCATCTTGGATTTTGATTTGCCCAATTCTTGAAAAACAGAAATTTTCATAACATTTGAACCAAATGGACGAGAAACACAAATGAAGCATTTATTCTGCACAATTATCGCACAGGAAATTTAACCAAATCATCATTTTTAATATTAGATGACATCTCTAATGATAAAATAGAAAAATGTCCCATTTCAGCATAATATATACAAAAATTAGTCATCATCATCAAGGTAGTCTAACAGTTCCTCAGAGTCATAGACACCAGATTCCTCTTTATTCTCTTCCTGCTCCTCCTCAGGGGTATCCAAGAGGTCCACGAGGGAAGGGGGGAGAATTGGACCACGTGACCACACAGGTTCCAGGAATCCATCCAACTTACTCCAGCCATGATCATCCTCTGGTTTGGGAAGTTCATACATGGGCATGCTTCCACTGACCAACCCTGTAGTTGACCCTGTCAACATGAGGAATTAGGGAGTCTCTGCATGGAGGAGATGAGAAAGTTCAACCTTTTACTTGAATGTGAGTGTTTACTCTGCACCCACCATCTTCTGCAGCATCAGTGTGTGCACTTCATCCACACTAGAGATGTGAGGATAGCCATACATCAGGCAGCCAAACTCTTCCAGAGAGTCATACAGCCTTTCACCCTCCAATATACGCCCAGCTGCTTGAATGCTGACTGGAACCTTGGGTACTTCTGGAGTTTCTTCAGTGGACCAATCTTCCCTTTGCCTTTGAAGGCACTGGTACAATCTTCTCCAGTAAAACAATAGAGACCCATAAGTGCTGTACAGTCACGTCCAAGTGTGCGAGCAACAGACGTGACATCCACAATGCGTCTCTGTTTCCCAACACCTGTATGAAAAAAACAACAAAAAATACTTTTAAAAAATGTAACTCCATGGATTCCTTACTTGAAAAATTAAATAATTGTCTATCCTCTCACCTGTCTGAAGGTAAATTTTGAGCTTAACGTCCAAGGCATAGTGCAGAAGTAGGAAGAAGATGTCTGTGTCAGGTGTGCGGACAACAGCACTCTTATAACCAAGCTCCACAGCGTAGTTGAGACAGAGGATCACATGAGTGTCTGTCTCCTCCTCATTTGACATCAGGCTGTGGATCTCTGATGCTTCAATATTGTCATCTTGAGATGTCAGCTCATAGGCCTTGCCCTGCACAATGAGCACAGCAGGTGAACATCCCTCCAGTCTTGAAACTGCATCTCTGCTGCTCCAGACCCTCAGAAGATTATCACACAATTGTTTTTTGTTCTCATCATTCTGGAGAAATATGTTCATATCTGGGGTTTTTCTTGTGGCTGGGCCATCAATGTGCAGCTTCTGTGACATACCACGGCGTCTCCTCTCCTGTGCTTCGATGGAGTCTTTGAAATACTAATCAGTTGAGAATACAAAGCCATGTTTCTTTGAAACCATCTGATCAAGTACTTTCAGACAGATTGCAGGATCTTATCACTTAATCAAGCTGCCTCATTTTAGAGTACTTCTACTCCATACATAAGGTGAGTGAGACTATTCTTACCCAGGCCCAACATGGACTAAGAGTTCTAGGAAGACTGACAAACATGTCATAAGGTTACAAAAATTATACAAGGAATGACCATTGTTGACACAGTTATCAGATGCCAGAAAGCAAGGCCTAAACGATATGAAATAAGAGTTACAATGTTGTTGGTCAGTTTATATGTGGCAATTAACCACCATGGACCCAACATAAGGCATATATATGATTCCTTTGGCATGTTTTTTTCACCATTTTGAGAAGTGTGACCCATAAGGCCTAAGTCACATTTGCTCTACGGCGAGGATACGGCGGCCGTACGCCCTCTGAATTGGGAGAAACGTGCAACCCCACGTTTTCAGTCTCCACAATTTATAAATACGCCGTGCGGCTCCCCGAAAAATAAAAACATATGTGACTGCTACATTGTGTGACCGTGGAAATACTGCGGCCGCCGTATAATTGCTAGTGGCCGTAAATTTTGGAGACCCCACGGCCGCCGTGGCAAATGTGACTTAGGCCTAAAGCATTATGAAATATTAAAAATGATGTTATACATAAATTTGTCATGTCAAAATTGTTTGGAATAGCTGTTTCAATTGTATTTCTAGCATGTTTGGTTCAAAAGTTATGAAAATTTCTGTTTTTCGATAATTGGGAATGTCAAAATCCAAGATGGCAGCCAGATAGACCCCGAGACCAACCTAATTTTCTTGTTAGATTCTAAAAATGTTAACTAGACACCTTAAGGATGCTAAAAAATTATGTTTGCATAAGTACTCAGGGGGGTGTGCATGTGGCCTATTTAGCTGCCCTACTATTAGCCCTGTTTTCGCTTCACGTGCATGGGGTAATTAATATGTCTATCCTCTACCTGTCCTTGCATAGGACCCATGTGACATGACCAACATCAGAAGATGACCTTGCCCATAAACTGATAAAATATGATTTTTAGGGAACTTTAATACACCTAAACCCTGACGGAGCGGTTCACATTATGTTCTTGTGCTATCTGATGCAAGAATCAAAGGTTACATTAGCTATTAAGTAGGAAAAATGGCAATTTATTTTGGGTCACCACGTATCCACAATCAGTTGGTAACAACGTTGATAGCCTATGCGGTGATGTCACACGACACTGTAGATTGCTGATGTGGTGACATCATACAATTGCATACCAAAGCTTGCACCCAAAGCGGTTTTGCGAACGTACTGCATTCACAAAACCCGATCGTTCGTTATGTCAGCGTTTCAA
>CM068953.1:6742466-6756818 GCA_035128595.1 Eptatretus atami
CGCAGTGACATCATTGGCTGAGGGCATGGTTGTGCCGCTGATGCACATGCACACTACTTTTGATGTGTTTGTAGTATGCACACTACTTTTGGTTTGTTTGTAGTATGCACACTACTTTTGGTGTGTTTGTAGTATGCACACTACTTTTGTGTGTTTATAGTATGCAACACTATTTTTGATTTGTTGTAGTATGCACACATTACTTTGGTGTGTTTATGGTATGCACACTACTTTTGTGTGTTTGTTTGCATGCACACTACTTTTGTGTGTGTTTTTGCATTCACACTACTTTTGTGTGTGTTTGTTGCATGCACATTTATTTTGTGTGTTGTTTAGTATGCACACTACTTTTGTGTTGTTTGTTGCATTCACACTACTTTGTGTGTTTGTTGCATGCACATTATTTGTGTGTGTTGTTTATGCACACTACTTTTGTGTGTGTTTGTTGCATGCACACTACTTTTGTGTGTGTTTGTTGCATGCACATTTATTTTGTGTGTGTTTGTTAGTATGCACACTACTTTTGTGTGTGTGTTTGTTGCATGCACATTTATTTGTGTGTGTTGTCTTTGTAGTATGCACACTACTTGTGTGTGTGTGTGTGTGTTTGTTGCATGCACATTTATTTTTGTGTGGGTGTAGTATGCACACATTACTTTGGTGTGTTTATGGTATGCACACTACTTTTGGTGTGTTTGTTGCATGCACACTATTTGTGTGTGTTTGTGCATGCACACTACTTGTGTGTGTTTGTTGCATGCACACTACTTTTGTGTGTGTTTGTTGCATGCACACTACTTTTGTGTGTGTTTGTTGCATGCACACTACTTGTCGGTGTGGTGTGTTTGTTGCATGCACATTTATTTCGTGTGTGTGTTTGATTTTCCAAGCAATGGGATGTGACTGAAAAACTTCTGTCTTGGTGTTACTTTTCGTTTATACGCAGCACAAGGCTGCGCAGTGACGTCATTGGCTGAGGGCATGGTTGTGCCGCTGATGCAATGCCATCTGCTGGTTAGGATGGGAATTTATAATTTGTCAGGGTGCCGGTGATAGCTCGCCTCCTTTTCGTGAAGGACACCCTGGGATATTTAATGTCCACCAACGTCCAAGGGACGTACGTTGAATGTCCATCCGAAGGACGGCACACACACAGATCAATAATCCGGCCTGTAAAACACCGCGATGACCGTTTATAGCTGGGTCAGGATTCCAATCCAGGCTATATTCAGCTTCGAGGCGAGTGTGTACCTCTAGGCAATTTTGTCAACCCTTTTCTGTTACTTAAAGGTCCACAGAATTAGAAAATCATGTTTCGTTTCATAGATATGGCTTCACTGAACACTTAATCGTTCTTTTCTTGATTAAATATCTTGAAAGGAAGATTTTAATGTTATTTGGTGCCCTTTTTCACTTGATTGGCCATGCCCCCCCCCCCCCAAATGCACGATAGGACCCACCCAAACGTCATCCCATCATGACATCATCCCGATCCCGGGTTTTCATACATGTACGATCTGACAGCACCTTCTCCATCATGATTTTGACTATCCTCATAATTTGTGGATTCTTGATCAGAAAATTATTCGTCAAATTCACTTTCTGTTGAGTCTGAAGTGAGTTGTGCAGCCATTATGCATTGTGTGCTGACGATCTTTCCCTTCATGACGTCATGGCAGTTTATCTGGAATTTTTAGGGGCGGAACCCGACGGGTTTGCTTTTTTAACTGTAGCATCTCAAAAAACTATGAGAATTAAAAACCACGTTCAGTCTTTGTTTATTACTTAGAAATCAATATAATCACATTAAACAATAAAATAAAATTTCCGATTCTGTGCTGGACCTTAAAGCAAGGAGACACGTCAATGAAAATATTATCCTTCGGAGGAAACTTTAATCTCCTTCCATCTGCAATGGTGTGGGACCCAATGCTGTGTTTCAAGCGTAGCCATTTTGGTTTGTACAATGCCCAAAATACTTTGGTTCCCACTTTTATTCACGTCCTTGAGTCCTCATTTGTCATGTGTCACCTGTAAGTGAGAATCCTTTTTTTTTCTCAATAATCCCCAGCTCCAATGATATGCAGCAATGCCCCTGTGTGTTTTTACGTCATTCACTTTTGCTGCCTCCAAACCATATTACAAATGGCTTGACTAAATTGAAACAATGAAACGATAGTCTCATCGCAGCTTTTGAAATCCGTGCATTGAAAGGGTTTTGTGAACAAGAATGAAACGTGCTCGATTGTGATATTTGTGTTCGGCAGTATTTGTTCACAACCATGCTGAAACTGTTACCGTTATTGAACATAAACTCAGATTGCAACCGCTGGTTCATTTCAGCAAATCAAGCACAGACAAAGAAACATGGAACAATGCATCTTTATTAACTGCGTCACGTCTTGCTTCGGTTCGCATCGAGCTGGGAAGGAAATGCTTCCAAATGAATCACCAGGACAAATAAGGTTGATTGTTTGTAGAACAAAAGGTCATTGTTTGTACAAACAATTGTTTATTGTTATTCACAGTATCCAAGGAGTTTTGGGTCAAGGTGGTGAATGAAGTGCCAAAAGGATAGGGTTTGAGTCTAATCATCGATGAACCCCTGCCAGCAGATAATGTATCACCACATAATTAATTGGCGAGCAGAAAGTCCATCAGAGGACACGTACAGGTAAGCAAAACAAAAGTAGTGCACGTACATTGTGTATATGCAGAGACGTGACAGAAGTAAATAGATACCATGATTTAAAAAATATATATTTATTTAACATTTGAAGAACATTTGATCCATTTTACTACATTACACTCGTATTTTGTCGACTTTAAATTTGCAGGTTTCAACGCTTTGACTCTTTCAGGCATAGAACTAACAAGTTCCGAAATTTTCTCTTGTGGGATTTCTGCCCAGGCTTCATGCAAAAGGTTTAGCAGTTCTGCCCGTGATGTTGGTTTCCTGGACTTTTTCCGCACAGCTCGATCCAATATGGCCTCGAGGTGTTCAATGGGATTTCATGTCAGGAGACTGACTTGGCCATGGGAGTCGCTTGATCCCATTTCTGTCCTGCCATTCTTTGCTCTTTTCGGATGTGGCATGGCGCTCTATCTGCCATGAACAGAGTGTTGTTTTGACCATCTGACCAGTGGAGAAGACAGGGAGAAGTCCATTCTCAAGGATATAAATGTATATTGTGGAGTTGATGTTGCAACACACTCCACAAGCTCTGACTGACCAGTGCTTCAGATTGCTCCCCACACATCACTGAAAAACCACCATGTTTGACAGTTGGCTGCAATCGGTTCAAAGAGAACTCTTGACTGGGAAGTCTTCAGACCGATAAGCATCCACTGTCAGAAAATTGAGCAAATTGGGACTCACCTGAAAAAAATGACAGTTTGCCAAAGCTCCAAGGGTCTAGTGGCCATCTCGTCAGCCCAGTTCTTTCTCCTTTGAATGTTGGCTGGTCTAAGAAGATGTTTTCTCCTAGCTGCTCTCCCCATAGTCGCCCAGTTGGTGAAGGTACCGCACGGCAACTTGGATCTCCTCTGCAACGGGAAGTTTTCTCAATGGACCACATGACAGCTCGAAGACATCTTTCTGAGGGCCCAGGTCGACCAGAATGGGAAGCTCTGGATTCCTTGCCTTCACTGGTGAATTGCACAATCACCCGAATGCCAACGTTCTGAGCTATCTGATGCTGGCTGACTCCACCTTCCGATTGGCCTACAAATCGTCGTCTTTGAAAATCGCAAAGGTCGTGTGCTCCCTGGGTTCGAGGCATAGTTAATTGTTGTAAAAGACCCAGGAACTCATTTCTGCAAATAAATAGTTGAATATTAGTACATATCACTGAGTAAAACTTGCTTTATCAGAAGAAATTTAAGGTGTCGGTTCACTTCGGTCATGTCTCTGTATATATGTATGTATATATATATACATACATACATCTTGTTGCGGTTTTGAGAAACTGCTCTTGTGAATGTGCTTTCACGGCACGTAGGTCCTTCAGCATAGTTATTTCAGTAATAGATGTTTGGAATAGTCCCTTTCCTTTCGATGGGTCAGCGGGCGGGATCCAATCTGCATTGGAATGGGAAGATTAGGATTCACCCCCTATTTTGCTTTTGCACATGGAAGGTTGTCGGCAAGACGTGAGCCACCATTTATTGTTGGCGTGTGCCAATCCCTTCCTTACATTCCCTTTATCGTTAATCTCCCTCTTTCTTCTTTATCGTTCATCTCCCTCTTTCTTCTTTATCGTTAATCTCCCTCATTTTTCTCATCGTTAATTTCCTCTCTCTTTCTCTCTTCTCACACCACACGTAAGTATGTGCACTTATATTTAATGCAGACTGTAGTTTGAAATGATTTCTTCCCATACACACGTCAGGCAATCAATTTAGGCAAATTTTTATATCCCATACACACGTAAGTATCGTTACATAATCTCAAACTCCCCCCACTCTAAAGGAGATCCCTCATCCCACAACCCTTAATCATTAACCCCATTGTAAGCCTTCAGGTTGGCTATCATGAGCCTGGGCGATGTCTGATCAGCATCGACCTGAGAGGCATCGGCTCTGTTAGTTTCTCTCATAATCGCTCTTGCATGCCTCGAACCAGCCGAATGCTCGCTCGCCTTAAGCAGTGGCAAACGAGGTCCAACTCTTACAACAGCTAGACGCACCGACTGAGAGTACTCACTGCAGACACTCGAATGGATGGGGCTAGGGAGTAGGAACGCCAATCCGCGTGCAGGCCCCGCCCAATGACCTACACATTCTCGAAGCTTCCAGGCCAGCCTTATAAAAGAGCAAACCCTGCAGCGTTTTTCTTCTCTCTATCAACAGGCGCCATACACTCTGTTCCCTGAGGCACGACGTTGACGGGCACTGGACACTCTGTTCCCTGAGGCATGACATTGTTTGTTCTGTTCTTTTACGACGAGCGCTGGACATTCTTCCTTTCTTCAGGGTCAGACGCGCTTGCTCTGTGGAGGTCAGGCTGCTGGTTCTTGGCACTTTCACCCCTTTGGTTTTTACCTCATGAACTGTCATCAGGAGCGAGGAGTTGAATTTGCGAGGGGGTGGCTGGAGCCAAGCTGATTCATAGGACCGAAACCAAGCTACACTACAGACACATCTAGTAGGATCTCACACTGAGGATATCCCCTCACATCTTTTCTCTGCTGTTCTGCTGCATCTTTCTTGGTTTCCCTTTTCACGCACACACACACACACACACACACACACACACACACACACACACACACACACACACACACACACACACACACACACACACACACACACACACACACACACACACACACACACACACACTTCTTGGTCCCTTGTGAAAGGGCTATTAGGGGAGGCATGCATTGGCTAGGCTGTTTGTCCCATGTAATTTCTTCCTCCCTCCCCTTCTGTTACTTTCAATCTTTCTTCCTTCACCGTATCATTCTGTTCAATCCCTCTGTTACTTTCACTCATCCCTCCATTACCCCCATCGGCCCATTTCAATGGTCCACCAATAATCTCCCCTCCATCAACCACCCATTCAACAGTCCCTCCTTCACTCCATCGGTCTTACCTTCAATCTCATGGTCGTTTGGTCATCCCTCGGTCATGCGGGGTTCCTTTCCGTGTTCCCTCCATCTGTGTCTCTTTTCTCTTTCTCTGATATTTGGTAACACATCGGGTGCTCTCGCAACATGCTCATGTCGCTTGGTGCTTGGCATAGCCGACGAGGTGCGGCACTTCTTACAGGTGTGGTACAGTGCAAAACAGTGTGACTGGGCATTTTCAGTGCGAAGGATGTGGCAATTTTCACAAGTGATGTCATGCACCCGCCCAATTCGGCTCTGGACCAAGGGGAGGGGGAGAAGGCTTGTGGGAGGAGGGGAAGAAAGCTGATGTGAAGAAGAAGCAGAAATGAGAAGAGAAGGACTAGTGACAAGCTCGTGCGAGCAGGGATGACGAGCGCTCCTGAGCAGATGGCTCAGAAAGCAGAAAGGGCAGAAGAAAAAGGCAGAAAGCAGAAGGCTGAGGGAAGCAGAGAGGAGAAACGAACTGGACAAGCTGGCCTGAGCAGAAGACTGAGACTGAGAAGGCTCATGAGGGAAGGTACAAAAACATGTGAGGGAAAAGAAAGGAAAGTTTCACGAGCAGTTGGTGATGAGCTTCTGTAGAAATAAAGAACACTCCTTCCTCGAGCGTCATCCTGCCCTCTCGATCTTTTCCATCACAAAGGACGAGGTGGGTGAACAGCGACATCTCATCGATAGGGGCCTGAGGAGGAAGAATCTGAGGTAGAGGAGGGCAAGTCGCACATTTAGCTCTCATGTGTGGAGGGCCAGAGCGGACTCACCTACTGGGTCGGGGAACCTCAGAAACATGGCTGCATGTCCCATCGCTCCACATCGCCACTCTTCCCCATCGATTTTCCTCCGCATTCTCTTGTATATTTGTGTGTGTTGAGGGAGAGAAGGAAAGACTTTCTCCATTCATTACTTTTTTATTTTCAAGTCCTTCCTTGTTTTATTTTTTGCATGGGGGTAGATGCCCTTGTCGACACGGGGGCAAGCACCACAATCATCAGCCCTGTGATACTGAATTTGAGTGCAAATGGTTGGGATCAGATCCAGCATTTTCAAAACTGTAGTTTGCAGCTGGCGACTGAGCCAACGCCCCCCATCACAGGATGTTGTTTTGTAACCCTCAAGTTGGGGCAGTTTAAACGGTGAATAGAGGTATGGGTGGCTGAGGTGTGTGACCCTTGTCTAATCAGGTTGGATTTGTTGACAACCGGCGGGTGGGTGATCGATCTGGGCCGGGGCGTTCTTTTGGGTGGGGTTTGAAGAGCTGCCATTAGGGGGCATGAGCACGGGCGAGAGAATGGAGGTAGAGGTTCCCGATCCCGTGAACATCCCTCTGGGCACCGAGGCAATCGTCCCGGTACAATGGCGGGCTCACCCGACCTGGCAAGAGCCTTGTGGCCTGGTTGAGCTTGCTCTTGGGCAGACTATCCCTGACTCAGGCCCAGTCACACCTTGACGTTTTAGCTAGCTTATGCCGATTTTTGAAAAATTTGTCTAAAACGCTGGCACACGTCGAATACGTTATGGGTAAGTTTTGGAAACATTGAGAGCACGCTGAAAAACACTACCATACGTCGTAGTACGCTGGCTTTCATCGTTGTACTTTGCGGTTGTCCTCAAATTTTAGCATGCTTGAAATTTTACGACTTGTGCCAGCGTATGACTCAAGTTCCGCTACGCTGGTCATAAGTTGTAGGCACGTTATGCGATCGTTGACACACGTCGACACACGTTACTTGTAAGTTAATCATAAGTCGAAACACGTCGAGGTAATGTTTAGTGTACCGAAACTTATTTCTAACCTATGAGTAACGTGTTGTAGGCACGTTACGCGATCGTTGACACACGTCGACAAAAGTTACTTGTAAGTTACTCATAAGTCGAAACACGTCAAGGTAATGGTTAGCGTCAGTGTTCTGACTCCTGGTTTTTTTTTTTTCTTCGGTATGACGGTGATGTTGACACTTCGATTTCTGTGGGTTATGATTTAAATCGTTGAGCGGCAGCCTATTAATTATATTATATTATAACCGCACTAGAAATCGAAGTGTCAACATCACCGTCATACGAAAGAAAAAAAAAAAACAGGGAGTCTGGAACACTGACGCTAACCATTACCACGACGTGTTTCGACTTATGAGTAACTTACAAGTAACTTTTGTCGACGTGTGCCAACGATCGCATATCGTGCGTACAACTTATTCCCATCGCATGCGGAACGTGTGAGGCATACGGCAAGTACGTCGTAAAATTTTTAATACGTTTAAAAGTACAAGACGTACTCCACTTACTACGACATATGATAGCGTACTTTAGCGTTCTATTCACGTATACCAAACTTACCCATATCGTACTCGA
Organism: Eptatretus atami; assembly: GCA_035128595.1. Classification (NCBI taxonomy): domain Eukaryota; kingdom Metazoa; phylum Chordata; class Myxini; order Myxiniformes; family Myxinidae; genus Eptatretus; species Eptatretus atami. The sequence goes on from CM068953.1 coordinate 6,750,428, forward strand.
CGCGCGCCAGCGTTTTAGACGCATTTTTAGAGGTCGGCATATGCTGGCAAGATCGCCAAGGTGTGACTGCGATGTTGACACTTCCATTTCTCCAGCGGTTATGATTTGAATCATTGTGCGGCAGCCTTTTAATAGGCTACGCCACGTGATCGTCGGCGATCGTGCAGCGCGCTATGCATAAGTTAGAATATCGTTGGGCATAGGTTGTGAACGCCGACAACAGGCTAAGCATTCGTTGGTATAGTTATCTATAAGACAACGAAACGTTCTGTGTCCGTTACTAATTGTTATGCATATGACCAACTCGTTATGAATACGTCCGATCTTTAAGAAAAACATCAAAAGTTCAGCGTAAGCCAGCGTTTTACATACATTTTGATACGTTGCCATTGCTGGCTAAAACGTCAAGGTGTGACTGGGCCTTAAGTTGTGGGCCGTGCCCTCGTGAGCACGGGAGAGCAAGGAGCCCCATTGTGGCGTAAGAATAATTAACATAAGTACAGAACCACGTACTATAGGACACGGCAACAAGGTAACCGGCTGCACCCCAGTTGTAAATATTGCGGAGGGAGAGACAAAAAACATCCAGCCAGACCGACCACAGAGGAATCTCCAGAAACTACAGGAATTGGCCCGATCCATTTTTGAGATGGAAAATTGGAGTACCGTTGATTTAGAGGGGCCCAGCCAGAAGCCTTACACAAATTAATTAATTGTCATGTCGAACATCTTTTCTTTGTCTTCCTTGGACATCGGCGTTCGGGCTTGGTGAAACATCAGATCCACACCGGTGAGGCCCATTCATCAGCCCATCTGGCGACTCCCTGAGCAAGATTCAGGAAGCTGATGAGTTGGTAGAAAAGGTGCTTGAATCAGGTGTCATTGAGTCCTCAGGAAGTCCTTGGATGTCACTGCTTGTGTTGGTAAAAAAAGAAGAATGGGACTGCATTTCTGCGTTGACTATCTCCAGCTTAACAATGTGACACTGAAAGACTCCTATCCCCTGTCTAGAATTTACGATACACAGGATGCCGTTGCAGGCTAAAATTGGTTCTCAACTTTGGATCTCAAGAGTGGATATTGGCAGGTGGAGATGGATAAAGCAGGGAAGGAGAAAACAGCATTTTCCACAGGTAAGGGACTGTATCAGTTCACTGTGATGCCGTTTGGTTTGTGTAATGCCCCGCCACCTTTGAACGATTGATGGAGCGTGTACTGGGTGGCATGCCATGGCAAACATGCCTGGTGAACCTGGATGACGTCCTGATGCACGCTAAAACATTTGACCAAGCTATAAACAATTTGGACCAGGTGTTTGGGTGCCTCAGACAGGTAGGTTTGCAATTGAGTCTGGAAAAAGCACTTTCTTCGCAAAAGAGGTGGTCTATTTCGGCCACCTGATAGGTGACGAGGGGGTTAAATTGACCTAGGTAAATCACGGCAGTGGAGGATTGGCCCGTACCTCACAATATCAGAGGTGCGGGGCGTTTTGGGACTCTACTCATATTACCGGCGTTTTGTGCCCAAATTTGCGGAGATAGCCAGCCCACTTCGCTGGCTTATGGAGAAGGGGACGAGGTTTAATTGGACACGGGAGCACAATGATGTCTTCCTCAAATTAAAGGAGTGTTTGCCATCTGCACCCGTTTTAGCTTACCCCACTAATGATGGCATCTTTACTCTGGACACGGATGCAAGCCAGGAAGGATTGGGTGCAGTCTTGTCTCAGACACATGACGGCGTGGAATGAGTGATTTCAAATTACAGTCGGGCCATGAGTAGGCCCGAGCGAAATTGTTGCGTAACTCACAAAGAGTTATTGGCCATGCTGTCTACTATGACTCAATTCCACCCATACTTGTACAGCCTAAATTTTTGGTGAGAACAGACCATTCCTCCTTGCAATGGCTCTTACGGTTCAAGGAGCCTGAGGGCTAGATTGCAAGGTGGTGAGAGAAATTGCAGCTGCACGATTTCAATGTGGCCCAGAGAGCCGGGAAGGCTCATGGGAATGTCGATGCACTCTTTCGATGCCCTTGTCTGGGGAAAACTGTAAATTCTGCATGAGGCATGAGGACAGGAACAAATTAGTGGACCCCACCCATAAGATCTTAGTTCATGCAGCCCGGGTGATAGGGCCAGTTTTGCCATGAACCGCAGATGAGGAATTTGGAACTTTGGCATGGAGCACGGCTCATCGAGAGAATCCCACACTGGGACCAGTGTACGAATGGGTTTGGGCAGGTAAAAGACCCAATAGGGAAGAAGTCACCCTCCTCAGAGCATGAACAAAAGTGTACTGGACTCAATGGAACACCTTGGAATTGAAAGACAACATGTTATATTGCAAGTGGGTGGAAATTCCAAATGAAAAAAACTTCCTGGCTGGTAATAGTCCCAGCCAAATTTAAAACCACAATTTTACAACAGGTGCACGGTACCCATCCCGGTGGACATTTTGGCAGAACAAAGACAATATCCCGAGTCCGTCGGTGGTTCTATTGGGTTAATATGGGGCACAACATACAGGACTGGTATCGAGCATGCGACACCTGTACTGCTAAAAAGGGATCGGCATGGAGGGATTAAATCCCCCCCCCCCCAACTTCATTTACACCAGGTGGGTCCACTCTTGAGCTGGTGGCTATGGACATTCTAGGAGCGTTACCCTGCACCCACCAAGGTAGCAAATACATCCTCATGGTCATGGACTATTTTACCAAATGGCCGGAGGCCTATGCGCTCCCCAACCAAGAAGCCAGGGTTGTGGCACAGGCCTTCTTGGAAGGATTTACATGTCCGCATGGGATTCCGGAAGAGCGGCACACAGACCAGGGATGAAATTTTGAAAGCCAATTGCTAAAAGAAGTGTGCAGTCTCTTGTCAATTCGGAAAACCAGGACAACGCCCTTTTGGCCACAATCTGACTGGTTGGTGGAAAGGTTCAACAACACCTTGGTCCAACAATTGGGCTTGCTCACCACCACCCATCAGGATGACTGGGACGAACATCATCCGTATTTGTTGATGGTCTACCGGACCAGTCAGCACTGAGCTGCCACATGCAGCCCAGCGTGCTCATGTACGGGTGGGAGTTACGGACTCCCGTGGATCTGCTATACAGTCCAGTGCCAGAGCACCCTAACAGACCACTGTGGGAGGGTTATGCACGTCAACTTGGAGGAAGGTATGGAATGGGTCCATGCCTTCGCGCACCGCCAACTCCATCTGCCGGGAGTAAAGATGAAGCAAAGTTACTCTCCAGGATGAAGATTTGGTTCTTCAATCCCCGGAGAAGGAAGGGCAAATTCCCAAAGCTCACCTCACGTTGGCAGGGTCTGGGGTCATTCTGTCGCAAATCTGTGGTGTGATCAAGATCAAAATGGGGCCACGGGGTCTTCCCTGGATTGCTCACCTCAACCGACTTCAACCCTACATGGGCGATGAAACACCCTCATGGATCACTTCAACGTTAGAGGCAGAGGCTAGGCCGGGCACCTCTGCAGACGTGAGGGGTGGGGTGGGCTCATTACAGTCGGGTAGAGCGTTTTTGTGCCCATGTGGGTACGGGTGAACAACCCCTCTCCCCCCAACCCTGGCAAAGGAGCACTGGGCTAGATTAGGTTAGAGGGGGTAGTGTAAAAATAATTCTGGCAGTAAGGGCATTAGAAATGGCCCTCCCCGGAAACAGGTGCATTCGTTTTAGAAGGGGGTTTAGGTTGGAGGGAATTATGTATTCGAGACAGGGTGTTAGAGACAGTTGACATGTAGTGGGGACGTAGCTAGCTTCACAAGGTCGAGTTAAAAAGGAATGCGCATTGTGTAAGGGATGATGGGGTTATCATGAGTTAGTCAGGGGAGATTGGTTAGGTAGATGATGCCAGAGTTAATGGAAATGTGAATGAGCTTGTATGGAGTGAATGCGGGTCATTTGCCCGAGAGTGAATGTGAGTGCAGCGTGTATGGTGTGAAGGAATGAATGGGAGGGAGTGAATCCCTGCCCAAGAAAACCTGGGACTAGTTAAGAGATTTTTTAGGGGGTTTAGTCATTTACAATGGAGGTTATTCTGCAGTTGGTGCCTTGTGTTGAAGTGTTTGTTTGCCGGTGTGTAACAAGTCTTTGACTGGCTGGGAGTGTGGCTTGCAAGAGGTGAGTATGATTGAGGAAGGCACCCCAGGTGCTGGAGGCTCTTTCAGCCAGGGAGACGAACCCAAGGTGAGCATGCTGAATTTGTGTATGGGCCCTGTACCCCAGGAGAAGGATCTGGATCACCAATTGCCAGTGAGAGGGTGGGTGTGTGTGTGTGTGTGTGTGTGGTGTGTGTGTGTGTGGTGTGTGTGTGTGTGTGTTGAGCTGGGAGAGCTCTTTCATAATTTGTAGTAGAGCAGTAAGCACGGAGGGCTTAGTGTGCGGAGGTGTTATTGTGCGAGTACACAGTGTGAAGACCTGCCATGGACCACACTGCCAGCCAAGAAATTGTGCAAGGCACAGATGAAGAACAGTGTGTAAGGCTCGACGCATGGTGTGATAAGTGAATTAGGTTGTTAGAACTACATAGTTTAAAGACAGCATTGTAAGTCCTGAGGAAGTTAATTGTTGATGTGATAATGGATAGAGTCGGTAGAAGCATTGTGTTTGCCCTTTTGCACTATCCACTCTCAGGTAACCACCAGCTACTTGATTTGCCACCCAGAGAACCATTGGGACTGCAGAGTATCCGAGCTTGCGCTGAGGTTCCCACAGATCCACCTTTCTTCCTAAGCATCCTTAGGGATTCGAGGGATTTTATTAGGAATATGACACTGACTGAGGGGAACCCAAGAGACTGACATTTAGTGAGGAGACGAGGACAACTTAAAGAGGAGGCTAGGTAGAGCAGGCACAATAGGGACTGGGGGGCACGAACCATGATGAGGATAGGCCCATAGATTAAGGGGGGAGGGTTAGTTCGGGTCAGCCCGTTCTCAGTCGGACGCACCGCCACCACCTCCTCAGGTATGGTGCACCAAGAGGCCGGCCAGCGATACTTGCGAGCCTGGTTTGCCTTTGCCATTTGCTTGCCATGCCTGGCCTGTGCCATGCCTGTTTCCTGTCCTCTTGTTCAGCCTCTCAAGGTCACCTGCAAAGTCTACTGTTGTGTGGCCCTATTCTTCATGCTGAGGACCACTTTTGTGTGGCCTATTCTTCATCTCCAAGGACCACTTTGTGTGGCCTTCTTCATCCCGAGGACCACTTTTGTGTGGCCCTATTCTTCATCTCCAAGGACACTTTTGTGTGGCCCTATTCATTGTTTGCAGGCCACATATCACTCGTTGTGGCCCAGTTCATCAACTTTGCGGCAAATGGGGCAGAATAATTCCCAGGGGCTGGAGGGCAGTCCAACCCAATGATAGCCCTGCAGTGATGCCCTCCAGGCAAGGAAGCTCTTCTTGCAATATGGGGCACATGGGTCATGAAGACTGCCACCGACATACTGCCACGTGGTCCCACCTGCATTTTTTTCCACCATAACATCCCCCTGAGCACTATCTTCAACAGTGAAGGACCATTTCATGGCCACCTGTTGACCAGAAGAGGGCTGAAGAGCATTTTTAAAATTTTCATTTCCGTATCTGGAACTGAACCAGTGCGGAGTATGTAAATAATTGTTGTCACAATGTTTAAGCTCACCTGGTTTGTGTTTACGCATAGAATTGCATTTAGAACTGTCTTGTGTGAATGTGTAAGAGTAAAAGAATCCAATGCATTCGTTTTAATTGTTTTCAAAGGCGTGGACATGTATGCGTGGTCACACTCAGGGGATAGGCGAGGTAAATCGTACAAGAGGGAACCACACCTGGTATGTGCACACAAGTTGGCAGATTCGGGTTGAGTCTAGAAAGGGGAGGGAGTAATGTAATGGTTTTGGAAAATTTACCCCAGGGGGAGCGCATACATGGACTCGTAGATGACCCATGGATCAGTTATTTCATTAGTCTTTGTATTTTATTTTATATTTTTATTTTTATAGTAAGCACTGCAAAAAACAAAAATAGTGCCCACTTGCACCATGAAAGCACAGAGTATCAAAAATACAAATGAGAGAATAATAATAATAATAATAATAATAATAATAAAAGAAAAACAAGGTGATAGAATCGTACATACAAAACAACATTTTCATAAGTATACTGCATTAGACTTTAAGATATTTGTGTGCTCTGGAGCAGAAAACCTTGATCCTGGATGTTGTTGGGTGACCTCCAGTGGTATCTGGTAAACTGTTCCACACTGACATTATTGTGGGCATAGAGGAGCAGTCGTACTAAACAAGCGATCAGTGACCACTCTCCGTCTTGCCAGTAAGACACCACACAGCATAGCTTCCAAAGGAAGCACTTGCTCTGGTGA
>CM068953.1:6765039-6782539 GCA_035128595.1 Eptatretus atami
TCTCTCTCTCTCTCTCTCTCTCTCTCTCTCTCTCTCTCTCTCTCTCTCTACTGTTCCTTTTGTTCTGTTGTGTCCTCATCCATTCTATGTTCTCGCTCTTCCACGAACTTTGACTTAGTATTTATTTTATTATTTAGTTTTTATACAAAGTTCATCAACGGCCTCAATTATTCTCACACTATAGCAGAGAATGTTTTTGGCCCAAGTCTGTCATGAACCAGCTGGCGAGGCCTGACGTTCAACTGAAATAAGGCAGGAATTTGGAATTTGGAATTTCTTCAGGTTGCCGCTGATAACTTGCCCACTCTTTATGAAAGACACTGAGATATCTTTAACGTCCAACGACCAGTGCTAGCAAACGGGTCCTCTTGATTAAACCTCTAAAGAGGGACATCACACACATTGATGTCTCTCCCTCCAGATGCAAAACACAAGGATGACAGTTTATTACTGGATTCAAACCCAGGCTAGACCACTCAAAGGCAATTGCACATACCTCTAAGCTATCCCACCAGATCATTGGACATCTGAGATTACAAATTACATGCAGTATATGTCAATTGTACTCTTAATTGTTTCACTTGACATGTTCTGTTGCAGAAGGACCAATTGTGGAACACCATGGGTTCACCATAACGATTACAGACTGAGACTAGAAGGGCACTCGGTAGAGCGCAAACCTCCGCCACGTAATTCCTGATCCACGAGAACATATCGGGCCAAATACATGTTTGAAGTATCATGCGATACGGTACTATATCGTTTTTGGCCCCATCTCTCAATGGTGAAGAATCACCATAAAAAATAAATAATTCTCGCATTCAGATCTTCACCAAAATTGAATCAAATCTTCCTCATCACACTCCCAACCTGTCCACCAACTTTCATCCGAATCTGTCTACAACTTTTTGAAATATCATGCAATATATTGTTTTTGGCCCCATCTCTCAATGGTGAAAAATCACTTAATATATTTTTTTAATTCTGGTGTCTGGATCTGGATCTTCACCAAAATCAAATCAATTCGTCCTTGTCACACTCCGAACCTGTCCACAGAATTTTATCCGGATCCGTCTGCAACTTTTTGAGATATCCTGTACACAACCAAACAGATAAAGACAGACAAACAGACAGAAAGTGGTGAAAACACAACTTCCTTCACCTTCGGTGGTGGGAAGTAATGAATTCCAAAATTTCTCATCTGAAACAGGAGTTTTGTCCAGGGTCCAGACACAAAAGTCTCCTCTTCTGAAATGGACTCGTAGGCCCATGACATGTTATATGTATGATCCATATTATGGACAGGACAGTCAACTTATTGAGTCTTCAAAAATGTACCTTTCAGTGCGTAGTGTTCGCAGCAGGTAGGAGTAGCAGCAGCAGCACTTTTGGTTAAATGCAATAATTCCACGAGGAATTTAATCCACTCTTGATCGGGTCAGAGGCAAGCATGGTATCGCTGAGCTAATTGTGCTCCCCAAGTCCACCACCTTTAAAGAAAATACATCACAAGAATGTTTAGCAATATAAAAGCAAATCATAAATAAAAAGAATGTGACATTTCTTCACAAGGATGAAAATGTGACCAACGCATACATATGACGGATTTCTAAATGTGACCAATGAAGCACAAATGAATAACCTCAGGCAATGGCCATACTATCGCCAATTTGGATAGTTTTCAAGAATCATCTAAATGCTCAATTCCAATCAAGTCTCTTAACCATGGTGGTGGCTCTAGCCAATAACTCACCCATTGACCGCAGCTCTTCGCAACTGAAAATACAAATATACCTGGCACCCCGTCAGTTTGGAGCAGGCCTTGCTGGCTGTGATGTATCGCTCCGCCTGCTTTTGGACGACAGAGGAGCCTAAAAGCTAATTACGATTGGCATTGAGTTTATAAATTATGTCGAGCCTTTTAAAATTCTATAAAAGACATAGGGAAAGGCCTTTGGCCAGCAGCTCTTTCAGGTCTACACTCATCTTGACAATGATCCAATAAGGGTAGGTCAGTTGATTTGGGATACCTTTTGGATCATTGTCTTTGTGTTTATGCCCTGTAACAATAAGTGAAGGAGAGTGACCAAGGAGGAAATGGAGTAAGGGGTCAGTTTAAGATGTTGGAATATGGAACAGACCCCCATGGCTCATCTATAAACTATATTATCCATGGCTCGTCGATCATATGTATGAAGTTTCGCATTGATCTGTTAAGCGGTTCTGGAGAAGATTTCTTTTTTTTAACGTTTTTTTTTCTTCCAAATATGGCCACTAGACCACGTGACCGATGACATCATCAATTTAATTTTTCACTCACGCCGGGTTGTATATCAGATATATGAAGTTTCAGATTTTCGGAAAAGGATTTTAAAGATTTTGATTCAACTCCTGTGGTTAAAGTTACTGATCGATCAGACAGGCATTGCAGTGAAATTTTTTTTTAAGTGAAAATAGATATATGTGGACACACACACACACACACACACACACCACACACACACCCGCATTGCAATACTCTCGCAACCCCTTCGGGGTGAGACTAAAAACTAGATACCTGCGATCACAAAAGGTGACCTCCCCTGGCTTTCCCTTGGTGATTGCCTGTGACTTACCCTTGGCCTGTGATCCAATGATGGCGATATTCTTTTCAGACTGCCATATTACCTTGAACTTCAACATTTATGTATAGAGTGCAAATTAAGAAAATATGTCCCCATCTACACTATCGATCAAAAAAACTCAACATCATGCGAATCGGAGGAAAATTATTCAGGTTATGATCAAAAAGGTGTTTTTTGTTAATTCGGTCACAATCTTAAAAAAAGTAGGTCAAGGGCACGAAACAAATATCAGGTGCACAACTCGACCTTTAACCCGGAGGGGTATAATGTAAATTAAGTATAAATGCACCTCACTCTAGGCGATTAAGAGAGGACAATTTTGTTCTGATCGGACAGTCCTTATTCGAGTTATGGTGAAGAATGTTGAAACATCTATAATTGGGTCATGACCTAAAAAATAGGTCATAGACCAAAAAAATGTCAACCCCACATACTTTCTATTCCCATTATTGATGTAAATTTCCATTCTGAAAGTCCCAGCTGGCTCCGAGATGCAGCTCGGACATTGACACAGTTCGGAAATTAGGAGTGTTGGGAGTGTCGGAAGAAGAAAAAACAAACAGCAACAACAAAACTAAGTTGTGCTTTGATACTGCTTGGGATCAAAAAACTCTGGGGTACCATTAAAATTGGGGCAATAATTGGAGAAACAAACCCTATAACAGCTATAAGACTCACCCTATCCTATCGGGTTAGGCTTAATTAATTTGTTTCTCACAGAGAGATAGGAGGCCACTAGGCCTCCATTGATCCAAGTCTTTGTTTGGAAAATCAGTGACTCTGTCTATAAAGCCTTTGTGCATAGTTCAGTGGAGTGCTGCTCTCCGCTCTGGGCTGGGGCCCCAGCATCACATTTGTCTCTCCTAGATTCTCTGGAATCTCAAGCTCGAAAGATTATTGGAATCTCTTGCGATGAGGCCGAAGCACAAGGTATGTTGTTCTGACATCACAGTCAGGTTGGTGGTCTCTCTGTTTTCTACCTGCTATTCTCCAACATTGCTATCTCAGCCCTCTCAATCATCTGACCCTCCCCAGCAGCTCCAGGATGCACACGCCATTCTTACAGTAACTTCCTTCTGGTTAAACTTCCAAAATCCATGCTAATTGCCCACCCTCACGTTTCCTGCCCCCTGTAACCTCCTTCCAGAGGCTGTACTGTCTCATTCTTTCCTCCAGGGCTTCAAGCAAGTAATGCTCCACCATCTCTTGTCATCCTCAATTATACTCCATGATGTTTACTACCCCCATTAACCTTTCCTAACCAAACCATCTTACTTGCTAGTTTTGGTGCTTTTCTTTTCTCCTCGTTCTCTTCTTTACCTCTTCGTCCATTCCCTTGATATTGTTACACTGTCATTTCTTCCTTGCTTTTCCATGAGCCTCGCTCTTAAGAAAATAATTGTTAAGCCACCTGGCTGTGGCGGGATAAGATTACGAGGAAACCATCCATTGGGACCATACTCTGTGCAGAGCATCAGTGCTGCCGAAGCAGTCTCCTGGGCCATTAGGCACAATCCTGGACGGGTCACCACTCCAACACAGGATACTCAAATGGATCAATCATCCCAGCAAGCTGGTACTCACTTTGCTAACATCAAAAGGATGACAGGCTGAGTCAACCCCACCTGGTATTAATTCATCAGCCAAACAGGATTGGAACTCAGTACCCGAGGATCCCAGGCCCATCACCCCAACAATTAAACCAACACTGGGCATACCAGGGAACGGCTGATAGGCATGGATGACTTCCAAAATATGTATGTAATGGAGAAGAAAGTAAATACTGATGGAATTTGTTTTTTAAATGCTTTAAACAAACTTTAGTTAGTACATCAGGGTTGATGAAGGTGGTGGTCAAGTTCCATCGGAATTGTTTGTGTAGTTTCGGAGACTAAAGCAAATCCATATTTTGGGGGGTAACTCCCCCGTGACCCCTCTGGACCCTGACTCTTTTTTAATGCCGTGAACTACGGTCCGGCGATATATCGATATACCGGTTTTGGAATTCTGAATATCACGGTATACCGAAAAAAATTGAGATGAAAAAAAACCCGGTATATCACCAACAAATCGAAGAAAGGTGTTTACAATCTTTAAATACTGGACATGATTTAAAAACCTTTGATGCACTCCGCTTCCCAGCTAAACATGGAACAGGAACAGTGAAACGTATGACGTCAAGATGTAACAGGAAGTAAGTAAGATTGAACATTTAAACCTCAACATCTGAGCTCATCAGCTCCACACAAGCAATCACATTTTTATCTGCCCTCGTGACTGGTTTTAAAGCAATTGCCAATTGATTCGTTCTATGAATCGGGTGTGCTTTAGAAACGCTGTGTGTTGGTGATCTCTGGCAGTCGTACCGGTATGAAACGATGCGGCGTGGAGCGATGCCGGCGTGGGAGCGATCGGCGTGGGAGCGATGCCGCGTGGGAGCGATGCGCGCGTGGGAGCGATGCCACGGGAAGCGATGCCGGTATTGGAGCGAAGCCGGTATTGGAGCGATGCCGGTATTGGAGCGATGCCGCGTGGGAGCAATGCCGGCGTGGGAGCGATGCCGGTATGGAAGCGATGCCGGCATGGGCGATGCCGGCGTGGGCGATGCCGCGTGGGAGCGATGCCGGTATGGAAGCGATACCGGTAAAACGTTCCATGATAGTCATTAGGTGCGGTGATAGTGATGCATCTCGATTCTTGATCTGTGTTGATTAGGCTAGGTCACATTTGCCACGGCGGCCGTGGGTCTCCAAAATCTACGGCCACTAGCAATTATACGGCGGCCGCAGTATTTCCATGGTCACACAATGTAGCAGTCACATATGTTTTTTTTTTCGGGAGCCGCACGGCGTATTTATAAATTGTGGAGACCGAAAACGTGGGGTTGCCGTACGGTCTTTGATTTGATGTCGCACGGTGACCTTAGGGTGCTCCTGCGGCGGCCATAGAATTTTCAAGGCAGACGCAAGGGTGCCCAAGGCGACTGCAGGGGACCGCAGGGGGGCCCTAAGGCGAACGTGCGGCCAGACGGACGGTAACGAATGGGTTAATTTTATTTTTTTTTACCATTTTTTTTTTTTCGGCTTGTCGAATTGCTACGGCGAACGTAGAAATGAAAAAAAGTTATAACTCCGCGTTATAATTCCACGGCGACCTTACGACCTGTAAATATAGCAAACGGCGTAGGGCCACACTGAGGCCACCGCAGAAACTCTGCGGCCGCCGCACGTTTCTGTCAATTCAGAGAGCGTACGGCCGCCGTATCCTCGCCGTAGAGCAAATGTGACTTGGGCTTACCAACCATGATGTCGCTTTAAACGAAATCATTTTTAATACAAGTTGAAGTTGGAAGTAAAATAACCATTCTCATCTGGGGGGGGGTGGTGGGGGGAAAGCCCCATATGGGAATACTTTGTAAAATTACCGTGTGTCAACGATGCTTACGTCATTTTTGAATATGTAATGGACCATTGGACCATTGCGTATTTTTGGAACCTGTTTAAAAATATATAATTATTTAATTATTTTTAATAATATCGATATACCGGTATGACCCGGTTTATCGATATCGAAAAAAATCGATACCGACGAAACATACTGAGAATAAACTTTGCAACATCACAGGTGATGAAGGTTGTCATTAAGTTTCATCAAAATTGTGTGTATAGTTTCGGAGAGGAGGGCAAATACCTATTTTGGGGGAAACCCCTGTCGACCCCAAGGCGTCAAATTTTTTTTTTTAATGGCGTGAACAAATTTTGGTACATCATGGTGATGAAGGTTGTTAGTCAAGTTTTATCAAAATTGTGTCGTTTTCTGAGAATAAAGCAAATGCCTCTTAAGGAGGGCAACCCCTTGTAAACTCCCTCCGTAGATCTCCTCAGACCATTGATTTTTTAATTTTATTTATTTATATAAAAAAATTTTTTTGAATGGCGTGAGCGCACTTTGGTAGATTACAGGTGATGAACGTTGTGGTTAAGTTTCATTGAAATTGCATGTGTAGTTGCTGAGAAGAAAGCAAATACCTATTTTGGGGGACAACCCCCATTGACCCCTTTAGGGCCTGATATTTTTTATGCCATGAACAAACTTTGGTACATACTCAGTGATGAACGTTGTGGTAAAGTTTCATTGAAATCGTATGTGTAGTTTCAGAAAAGAAGTTGCAAGTATTTGTGCACTGACGGACGGACGGTCCATCCCATAAACTCCCCAGAACTACATTCAAGGTGAGCTAAAAATAGAGACAAAGCATAATGATACTGAGGAGGAAATCAACAAAATGTACCAATGGACCAATGTTCGAGCAAATACCTATTTTGGGGGGCAATCCCCCCCTCTCCCATATATCCACTTCGACCCCAATTTTTCAAATATCATGAACAAACTCTTTCATTCCTCTTTTTCCCCACCTTTAGAACAAACTCCCACATTCTCTTCGATCCCACTCTTCCCTCCAGGTCTTCAAAACAGCTCTTAACCACCACCTCTTATCTTCCCCCATCCAAAACCATGATCTTTTCTACCCCCGTTAATCCACCCCAAACCCACCTCCTTCAAATTCCCTGCTTTCCTTCCTGAAAGTTCTTGTGGTGTCCATCTTGTATACCCCATGTTCCCCGCCCCATCCCTCTCCCTTCCAAAGATCTCCTCGTATCTCTGTTTCCCACTGTTTTGTCCTTCCCTCTCCCACCCCTTTTGTCTCCTGCTCCCCTTGTTGTACGTTCTGTGTGTTAGCTCTCGTACGAGCCTCGACAGTGCATACAAAAAAAAGAGAAGACTTTGGTACATTATGGGTGATGAAGGTTGGAGTGAAGTTTCATCAGAATTGTGTGTAGTTTCTGAGAAGAAAGCAAATACCTCTTTAAGGGCGCAACCCCACTCGTACACCCCCTTAGACCCTGATTTTTTTTCTTTTCTTTTCATGTTGTGCACAAACTTTCGTACCTACAGGGTGATGAAGGCTGTGATAAAGTTTCATCAAAAGCGATTATGTAGTTTCAGAGAAGAAGCTGCAAGTATTTACGAACAGACGGATGGACAGACGACGCGCCATCCCATAAACTCCCTTGAACTACGTTCCAGGTGAGCTAAAAATATCGGTAAAGTGATGGCAGCAAAATTGCGATTTTAAGGGGAAAGACCGACCACTTGTCTGGTCAACTTCATATGATCACCCTCCACACATTCACCATCATTTATCATTTGAAAGCTTATTATCTCAATTTTGAGATGAACGTATGATGTGAAGTTGACAAGCTGTTCCGTTACCATGCAAACAACGATAAACAAACGATACCTTCATCACATCCAGTCACTTTGATCATGTGAGGCACACGCGTGACTCGGATACATGTTCACTTTTGGAAAAGCATAACTTATATAATTCTTCATAGGATTGGACAATCCGGAATAAAGCAGTTTTACGATGTGCGGAGTTTGAATCTTGACGGAAGAAAGCAAGCACTGCAGCGAACTCATTCGGATCATTTATTTCAATGACAGTGGATGATTATTTAATATCATGGCAGTACTAATTCTTCCAACAGTAATGATTCTTGTGGACTAGATGCTGTAAAATTTCTCGCATGAATATGTCATGCAAACGAGGAGGTTGACCTGCGTAAACCACTATGGTCTTGCTCCCTTCAGCCTTGAGATCCTGCATGTCGAACGCTATGTGGACTTGTAATATTACGAGCAGCTTTCATCATGACAAACATCCTGGTACAGGACCACGTTGATAACATCATGAAGGGTTCCACTCGTTGGGCTCGGATGGAATTGTCTCTTGTTGCATGCGCTACTTATCCAGGGACCGTTGGTCAGCACACGTGAATCAGTGTTGAGTTGTTCTTTAGCTCGGCGTGTGTCATTCTCGGAATTCCCATCGTAGCTAATGCAGTGGCCTTGTTTACGATCAAGCTTAACCACTTCTTTTGATTATCTGATGGAGACCTAAACCTCGTATAACATGCTCGGGTGTGTGCAATGGCTTGAAGATGATATCTCAGTTTGCCGCTGGTTGTGTACCTGCCAGAATCTCTTTTGTCTCTATAAATGCTTCGCTTATGTACTAAGGTTAGAGAGTTTTAGATACCACCACAGAGGTCATGGTTTGTTGGATCCATACATCCAAAGCTAGTTTGATGGATCTGTACACGTTTACTGCATCATGCATCATGAAATGTCACCTTCCAGCATTGTCTGGCGTATTTCATTGCTTATTCTTCAGCTACATATTGTACCTGTAACTCAGGGGAGCACCACAGCAGGTTCTCCAAACCAAATGCTTTACCTTTGACAAGTTCTTCAAAAAGCCACATCCTGTGAATTTTCTGTGTGCTGTGCATTTGCTCTATCCTTTTTAATACATCTACTGCGACATCCTGTGACGTGCTATTAGTTTGCTTGAATCTCCACCGACTCTCGTTTTCAAATTCCGATATTGTTCTTATCTTCAACCTTTCTCAAGAGAGAACTTCCAAATTCCAAATTTTTGCAACCCTCACATGCAATTTGACTTTTTTTGTTTGTGAGAGTTATTGGCACAGAACACGCATACGGGGTCCTTGAAATGAAATGGTTTTCTGGGTACTCTCCCGTGTGACGTTCACGCTTGGTTGTACTAAGACTTTCAGGGCAGCCAAGTCTGTCCTCGAATTGAAAGATGAATATTGGTTGTTGTACCAGAGGTTATCTGGTGCAGGCTCATTAAATTCAAAGTCCTTGTGGTTAGGAACTCCACTGAATGTTTCCAGGCAGCTGCACTGATTACAATGGCCGGTTTCATTCCTTACTTTGAGGGCCACAAAATCATTCTTTGTGTTTAAGCTCCTTTAGTAAATGATCCATTGATTGAAGTTTGAGACAATTTTGCAATTTGTCAGTGGAATTGACACGATGACATATTGAAACTGTTTCTTCGAAAATAAAAAATTATAGATCAAAATTTCAAATCGCCAAACACATGTACATATCATCAGGCCGTATTGATTGTAGCATGATCTTCTATTAACAGTTGAACTAGGTACATGCTAAAACTACCATTGCTTGCTTTCCTCTGGACTGATCAAGCCAATCTATATTACAAAAATAAAAAAATAATAATAATTGTGAAATAGAAGAAATTACCCCAAAAGGCACATTTTTATTTTATTTTATTTTTCATGGGAACGCATAATAATCAATCGCACACCTTGATTCCCTATAGTTTAAAATCTGTGCACCTGAAACCCTCCTATGGATCAGTTTACAAACACAGTCGGACGTGTCTTTATCACACGTGGCAGCCACACGTTCTCCTTGTTTATCGCTGTTTCGAACAGCACTAGTTGACGACTTCACATCGTATCCCACCTTAAAGTATCGATAATCGGAGATCAATTGTTGCAGGTACGTCTGTTGTGGGTACGTGAAGCCACATGAACAGGAATTGTTTGCTGCTTCGCCTATTTGCTGCCGTTCGTGTGACCTGTTTTTAACCTTTGACGACTTCCTGCTGCTGCAGGAGCAATTTATTATTTTTTTTGTAAAAAAATTTTTAATCCACTATCTTAAAAATTTTTCCAAGTCCAGTCCAATGACGTTATTATTTGAAATTGGTTGAATATTGCCCAATGTATTGGGTTTATATGACAGTAGGAGATTGGGACCATACTCTGTGCAGAGTGTTGGTGCTGGTTCAGCAATCTCCTTGGCTATTGGACACAATCCTGTATGGGTCGCCACTCCGACACAGTATACCAGCATGCTGGCACTCATTTTGCCGACCTCGGAAGGATGACAGGCCGAGTTAACCCCACCTGGTATTAATTCAACAGCTGAGCGGGATTTGAACTCAGGACCCTCGGATCCAAAGCCCACCAGCCGAACTATTAAGCCAACACCAGGCATGACCCTTCCCTCAAATATTAAGCCTGGTGTGGGGTTAACGGTTTAGGTGGCTGGCTTTTTAAGATTTTAGGGTTCTGAAACGTCTGGTGTTGGTTTAATGGTTAGAATGGCAGGCTTGGGATCCTCGAGTCCTGAGTTCAAA
Organism: Eptatretus atami; assembly: GCA_035128595.1. NCBI lineage: Eukaryota > Metazoa > Chordata > Myxini > Myxiniformes > Myxinidae > Eptatretus > Eptatretus atami. The sequence continues at coordinate 6,775,705 of CM068953.1, forward strand.
TCCTTCCTTGCCATTGAATTAATACCAAGTAAGGTTGACTCAGCCTGTCATCCTTCTGAGGTCGGCGAGATGATTGAGCCATTTGAGTATCCTGTGTCAGAGTGGCGACTAATCCAGGAGTGTGCCCAATAGCACAGGAAACTGCTTTGGCAGCACCGATGCTCTGTATAGCGTATGGTCCCAATGGATGGAAAGTGCTGATCTTGAGCTCCTGTTGTGTCATTGAAATAGCATCAACTGGGTTGACTCAGGCTGTCATCCTTCCGAGGTCGGCAAAGTGAGTACCAGATTAGTGGGGGTAATAAGCCATTCGAGTATCCTGCATTGGAGTGGCGACCTGTCCAGGACTATACTCCGTCGCCAATGAAACTGCTTCAACAGCCCTGCGCCTCACAATGTGAAAAGAATGGTTGGTTACCTCAAATATTGAACAGCCATCATGATGATATGTACCAGACTCCTTCCAAAGCGGTGTTGCTGCTGAAGTAGTTTATGGGCAAAGGGTAGGATGGTGGTTTGCCAATGCTTTCTCAGTCATGACAGGAATTTGTAATTTGTTTAGGGTGCTGAAAATTCCTGGCTGACTCTTCGTGAACGACACTAAGGGATCTTTAATGCCCACCAACTAATGCCACCAGATGGGATGCCCAGTCTAATATCCATCCAAGGGATGGCACACACCTAGATGAATCGCTCTGCCTGCGATACACCAGGATGACAGTTTATAGTTGGATCGATATTTGAACCCAGGCGAGACAGTTGAGAGGAGAGAGTGCTTGTGTTGGCCATTCCGAATGGCTAACAACTCCATCCCGAAACAACCACCGCCGGAAAAGTTCACTCCACTGGGCAGCCCCGGCAGGTCATCTTTATTTTCCTCGCCGTAGGAGAGGGAATTTTATTTCGGTCCGTTTGTTTGTTTGTCCGCACAGAACTTTCGTGTTTTTCTCCGCAACCGCTCGTCAGATTGAGACAAAATTATCAACATAGTTGCGACTATTCATGTAGAATGTTTTTTATATAATTATGACAACATAGGTCACGTAGAGTGGCAGCCATGTTGGAAAAATGGATAAGAATTGGACCTCTGTATCTCTGAATCCGCACCAAGGGAAAAAATTGAAACTTGGCACATGGCAAGTACTCCTTGTGGGAATGAGTGATTTTATTTTTTTTTAATTGTTATTATTTTTAAGTCAGAGTCATTGTTGCGGAGACTTTAGATATCCTTTTGGGGGCCCTTGAGGTGCTGAATGAGGAGTCGGAGCTGCTGGTATTACGGGTTTCCTGGGTTTAAACGAAGATCCAGGCTTTCAATGACATCCTGCGATGCTGCTATTCTGGCTGTACCTGTTTGTGGCAAGGATGTTGAGGTCACGGAGAGATTCACTTATCTTGGCAGTGATATTCATGTCTCTGCTGGCTGTGAGCCAGCAGTCAACAGACATCTGGGTCGGGCCTGGGGAGTCATGGATTCACTGGATCATGGGGTGTGGCACTGCCAGTACCTGTGGAGGACGAAAGTCCGAGTCTTCAGGTCCTTGTGCTTCCGTCTTGCTCTATGGATGTGAGACTTGGACTCTGACCAGGGATCTGAGACAGAGACTTAATTCCTTCGGTACCATGCCTCTTCGGAGAATTATTGGCTATCACTGTAAAGACTTTGTGTCCAATGAGCATTTGCCGAGAGAGATTCAGATGAGATTTGTTTCCGGTATAGTCCGTGAGCATCAGCTGTGGCTGTATGGACATGTGGCTTGTTTTCCTGGTGCTGATCCTGCTTTCCAGATTCTCTCAGTGAGGACGCTTCATGACTGGAGGCCAACAGGCCAACTAGGTGCCTCATGATTGCAGCACCTTGATTGGCATCTCAAGGAGATTGGGATGGGCCAGGAATCTGCCTGGGAGATGGGGGATGGCCAGATAGAGGCTCCTGGAGTACCGATGGAAAGTGGAGGCAGCAACTTTTTGCTCTGGCTCATGCTCCCATACCTGACCTGACCTAGAATATTTGCCATAGCAGATGGCACCCAATGTAGCATTGTTTTGTTTTTTGGCCAGCCTGTGTGTGATCTGCCTCAGTTGTCCGGCATGCTCAAAACCAACACTGCCAGTATGGACGAATCATATGACCAGTATGTGTTCTTGGGCAGGTTTTGGAACTCCAGAATTTGGATGTAGGTCAGCTTGAAAGACTGGCTCTAGTCGGTCCATAGGTCCAGGAGCTTGCGGGAATTCTTTTTGCTGTGGAACTTTTGGCTGGCCTGTTCAAACGGCTCCCGACATTGTTGGATCTTTACTTCAATGGCTTTCTTCTTGACCACCGCCTCAGCAAGTTGTTTGGTGACTTGGGCCTGTTGGGCCACAATCTTCTGCCAGTGTTCTTCCATCTCTTTCTGGGCTTGTTTCCTGCAATGGTCAACCCTGTCATGCCAGTTGTTTTCATCCAGAAGCAGGGCCTCTTCTACCAGGTTTGCTTGGCAGTCGCATGTGGACAAGAGAGACATCTCGCAGTCTGTCCTCCCGACTGGAACTTCCTCTTGGGAAGGGCAGCAGCTTGCAGTTGCCATTCCACACCTTTGTGTTCAATCAGCACACAAACTTGGTGTCTGTCAGGGGGCATTCTCCACTGGGGGGTTCTTGCTGCTCTCCTTATGGTGTTGGAACAGCCTTGGTATGGTGGGCAAATGATGCTTTGCTGTAGGACACATATATGCCCCCCTCCAACTTTTGGAAGGTCCGTAGCATTGAGTGCACACACTCGTCATCCTAGTCCAGTGCCATTGCGTCGATAGGTCGGCCTACAAACCCGAAGGCATAAACCCACAGTGGCAGGTAACTTCTCAAGGGTTTGCAGGTCCTGGTCTTTGTACCACTTGGAAACACTGAACAGGCACGAAGTGCCAGTGTGGCCCCAGTACATTGCATACAAGATCTTGGTTTACTTCGACTGCACTACCATGTTGCAGTGTATGGCCACCACCTAAGCCTCCCATTGCTTCACCAGGGGTTAGGCTCAGAACAAGCTGCTGGAACAGCTGGATGGAGCCTGCACATATGATACCACTTCCCGAGCCTACACAAGGCAAGCTTCCGATGTCAGTAGCCTGTACTGTGATACCTCGATGCGGCAAATGCCCCAGGCTTGTATGTTTGGGTGGGCAAAGGTCTCCCCAAACACTTATCCAGGCACTTGCGGCAGTTGGCTGCATTGTTTTCCAGGGCTTCCTGCACACCTGCACACTCTATCTGGCAGACAAAGTTGTAGTATTTTCCATACAATCATGAGCCACATGGGGACTGCCCCAGCAGGAACGATGGACAGCATTGCCCCACATGGTCCTCGTTGTCCACAATCCTGTTTGGAATCTCATCCAGTGACCCAGGTCTGGGGGTTGGAAGTTGTGGTTCTTTACTAGATGATCCAACAGTTCCTGTCTGTCTGGACACCCCCGAGAAGTACTGCATCACATCTTGTGCATACCGCTCCACACCATCATTTTGTAGGTCTTCCAGAAACTTAGGCAATTTGGCAAAGATCTCCTCCAGCAGAATGTTAGCTGCGTCCAGCTTTGTAACCACTATAGCCTTTGGTTGGAGGATGTTGGGGTTCTTTTTGTGATGCACCTCCAAGACATGCTGGTCCTTGGCCAGAATTGTCTGGATGGTTTCGTGGTAGATGGAGTTGCCTTTGCCTCTGTATGGGCAGGTGGAGACAATCTGCACATGGAGGTTCGCAGGAAGCCCGGCAGATGCCGCATGGGCTCAAATGCCTGCAAGGAAGGCCTTTCCAATGGTGCCTGCAGCAGACACTGCTCTGCCCCCTGTCTTGGTGTGTTCCACCTGAAGCTTGGAAAACAAGCTCCACAGGGAGATGTCGTCGACAAAGATGTTGGAGACTGGCTGCAGCTCGGTATGAAGCTCATCCAGGTGGCCAGCTAGAAGATGGTCCACCTCTGCGATGTTGCGAGCAAAGTTGCCTTCATCAACATCCTGCAGCAGGATGTGGCAGTCCGTGTGCTCACAAACACAGCATAGACCCATGTCTTGCACTTGCCTAGTTCTCAGCCATTGTGTAGCTTTAGTCAAAACATGTGTTTCCAATATTGTTGGTTGTCGATGTTGTTGGATGTTGGTTGGAATGTGCCCACGTATTTGTCTGTGTTGCCTTGCATTTGCAATGTTGTCTTGTTGTCCTGAGTGCTGGCACCTCATAGGTTCTGGTCGCAATCCTTTCGCAATCCCCTACCCCCATGTACGTCTGTATTGCCTTGTATTGTCGTCCCGACTGCTGGTACATCATAGGTTGTTGCTGCTCATCGCAATCCAGTGGGGTCGCACCCTATATGCGGAGGGCTAAAAAGTGTTGGTTCTGGTGGCTGTCCAGAACCCTGTGGCCCCTTCCAAATCTGGTAGTTGAAAACCAAACATGTTGGGGACTAATTTTAGTTCGTTCATCACATAGATGGCAATGTACTCTGCAAATAATGTATGTTGGTCAGGCATGCTAGCAATATCTAGCAGTGTGTACACAGGGTGTATAGTATGCAGAGATAATCTTGGGAAGATCTTTCTCTAAATGTATGTTTGTTTTTCAACTAGCCAACTGCAACAGTGTTGCAGGAGTGGGTACAACTGGTGCAATTGATATGGTGACTGCAACAAAACTGTGACTCGCTATGCAAAACAAATAGGGTGGCAACAGCCTCAAAATCGAGTTTTGATGCTGAGAGCTGCAATGGGGTGAATGGCAGGCCATAATGGATGAAGATGTCCAGCCCTAATCTCCCATCCCCCCCCCCCAATGTCCAACAGGGATGAAAAACTTTTTCCCTGAAAAAAACGCATTTTTATATGAAGTAGGAAGTACTCGGAATTAACGTCGATTTTCAGATCACCACTCGATTCCTTTTGATTCCATGGTTGGAATTGAGTACTTTGGAATCGATGCGCCCTTCATGATTAATCGAGGACTTTGGAATTGATATGCCTACCACCACAACTCAAGCAAGCACTCCAACAAAACGGTTGATAAGGAATGACTGGCTTGGCAAGCGATTAGCGATCGGTTATAACAAACACCACCCGGAGACACCCTGAATGTCAAACAATCTCCGAATTGGACAAATTTTCACTTTTTAGCAGATGAAGCTGCTGCTACAGTCAATTCCGCAGTTAAAAATTTTGAAATTTAGCTCAAATTCAGAGATTCTAGAGGTTATCACTTGTGCGGAAATGGAATAAAGGCATGAAGACATGAAGACTGGCATCTCCGGGAGTTTATAAGCATTGTGTTGTATCCAGCAATCTGTAGGTATAAAGATCAGGCATTCGATGATATGAGTGAAGAAAGTGAAAACAAAATTTCGAGCACTTTATCGTTAAGAAACCGCTGTGGCCTGTGCCAAGTCAAGGCATTGTTGAGCAGCCTCCCCCATCCCCCCAAAAAGGCGAATTAAGACCCCAGTAAGTTGACAGAGCGCTGATTCAGAGGCTGACCAAGGATGACTCCTTGATAAAGGATAATTAAATCAGGTTGTTAATTATCTTCAAAATGCGTGTTTAAATTAACCCAAACACCTAATTTTCATTCATGCACTACCCTTCATATGCATGCAAAGTTTGGGGCCACAAGGTTTCATGGTTTTGGAGTTATGGAGGAGCTGGACTGACAGACACACAATGGATATATATATATATATATATATATATAATTTTGAAAGTTTTTGTTTGATTGTTTGTTTGTCTGCATGTGCTAATCTCCTGAATTAAATGGTGAAAGATAGGAGGAAACCTCTGACACAAAAAATGAGGCACTCGGCCGGGGGGGGGGGGTGTTTCCACCTCACCAACCCCCTTAGGCTATGACTACCGTGGCCAAATAGGGAACTGATACTGGGCTTGTGTCAGACCGATGTACAGAAGATTAAATTAATTCAAAAAAAACCCGAGCAACGCTAGGTGCATCCACCTAGTATATCATATTTTTGAAAAGAACATACAGTGCCAGGACACTGCTCGATGTCGCTCTCCTCAGCTGGAACCTGTGGATCATCACTTTTGGAGCCTCCTCCAGTACAGCTCCTCATGAGTGGCCCCGGCAGTGCAGCACAAGCACCACAAGCGACATCGGCCTACATGCTCAACACCAGATATCATTGACCAAATATGCATTTGCACTAGGCCTGCCTTTACATATGAATGGAATCACTCTGCACTCACCTCTGCCTCCAGATCCACAATGAGGCTATTTCTGTTGTTTCCTGTAATTGTGTCACGGTATTCTTGACTTGCTTATATGATGCTCCAATTATCTTGAGGTACTTCAACATAGACTTTGCCACAAAACCTCTACAACCCACTTCCGCTGGTAGCACATCACATTTCCACCCATGGTTATCACACACTTCTTACCTCTTCATACCTACTCAACTTTCTTTCATACACCCATTCCATAATTCCCTCCCATGGTACTGTCATCTCAATGATGATAACCCTTTTTCCACATCAGACCAAATAATTAAATCAGGTCTTTGTTGGATGACTGCAATATGAGATGGGAACCTCAGTGCTCTGTCCAAATCTGCATCGATCTGCCAGCCCATACCTGGCTTCAAAAATCATGCTGCCCCCTTGATGGCACTTAACCTTGTTTCTCACTCTCCTTTATGAACTTGATAATGGTCTTCTCTTTTATGTCCAATTTGTTTGCCTCATCACATAGCCTTTTCATAACCTCGACAATCACTCGCAAAACTGGTTATGTCAGCAATTATACCTGGCTGGAGATTTCGGACAACCAGATAACACATGCTCTAATGTCTCTCTTCTACCA
>CM068953.1:6787539-6790272 GCA_035128595.1 Eptatretus atami
CATCTGCTTTCTTGACTTGAAGTGATGCAACAGAAAGACTTTGATGACCGTCTATGACAAATATTAATGAAACATATTGTACCTCGGAGGGAGGAATTGAGGAATTGGACAGGATACAATGAAACACAACTGCCGACTCTTCCCCAAAAGGATTCATGGCATCTTCAATTTCCACAAGATGACTGATGTACTATACATCCCTTCTGAAAGGACTGCATACTTATTGGTGCAACCGTCTGCTTCCGGAGCGCCAGGACAACAATTCGGTCAAATCTCATTCCGTATGAGATTAAACCACTCAGAATTGAGTGTGTTGCCTCCAAGCTATTTTGTAAGACTCGATTTATTTCAAGATGTGTTATCTACTGCTGATGATAGAACAGAGATGGTATCTCACAGTTCAGAAAATACTGGTGGATATAGCAAATTGTCTTTATTTTTGTTATGCTCCATGAGTGGTAGCTCTGAAAAACTTTGTGGTGGCTCGACAGGAATAAAAAATGGAGTTTATGTATTCAGCAACCTCACTTTGGGCCTGTAAAATCACCACAACAGTGGTGCTTGCTTTGTCATATGAACAGGAACACACAAGTAAACACACCTGCAGGCGTGTTTACTTGCTATAGGAGCTGTAGGAGTTTAACAGCTGTGCTTATAAAATGCAGTTAGGAGACATTGTTTTTCACATTTCTTTGCAATATGTCTCATTGGTGGTGTATTTGTGTTGATAAGGCCTGAAACTATGACCATAGGCTCCTTAACCCGAATGACTTCTCTGTCAACTTTACTCGTTTCTCATGGCTACAGAGACGGATGTCTATGAAAAAGGGCAGCACAGTAACTCGGTTAATGATGATACTCGGATAACCTAAAGCATAGGATTGTCAATGAAAAGACGTGAAGAGCGATTGCGGTCTCGCTAGGGCTGCCCCCGAGCTAACCCCCTGAAGGGCATTAGCTAATCTGATGGAAAGCACTCTTACGGGAGCACTCAGTGGTTGATGTGCTGTTTTCGAATGTTGCGTGACCAGAATATGGCATTTGTTGCAAAGCCCAAGGAGAGGTTGATCAGGTGTGGATGCCGATGTGGAGGGCCGAGAATGTTGCAAAGGACTGCTCAAGGCCTTACACGAGACAAATACTGTCTCAACATGACATAATCTCAGAGCACATAACGTGGCAAAGGCATGGTAGGAGAATGCAAAGGGTAGGAATGAGAAAATTAGTGCATTGATTCAATATACACCCCCAAAATAATGCTGCCCTTAAAGTGAAACAACTGTCAACTTTCAAAAACGGACAATTACTAGTTCTGATCATTATCAGTTTCCAGAAAATAAATGTAAAGAAACTAGAGCTCATAATACACCTTACTCCGCGCAGTATTGAGAAAAAAAGGGCAAGGGCAGGGTCTGCAAGTGGAAAATTTGATTGGTCAAGATGATGTAAAATGGTGCCAAGTAATGCTAAACGGAAGGGTTTGGAAAGTGCCAAAAAGGCAATTTGTGTCCTCCAGTGTTCAAGTATATAATTAAACGAAAATAAAATAATAATTTCAAATGTTGTCGAAAAAAAAGAATTCCAGAAGTTTACTGCTGTTGACCCAGCGTTTTTTACACCAACTTATTGAACAGTTGCATTAGTTCTTCATGCATGTTGTTTGGGTCTTTTATGACATCCTTAAAAACAGCAAATTTCCTGTTTGGAATGATTTTCAATTTTGTTTGTCTGCCAGGCAGGTAGACAGTGTCAAAAAAAATGAAAAAACATCTCAGTGACTGCACGTGCGCGATCGGGACAAATTCAGAGCCAAAGTACTTTCTTGGTTGCTTTATGCAGCTTCCTCAGCTGGAAGAGCATGGGAGGAGTCAATTTATTTATATAATCCTAGCCACCTGGGTTTAATTGATTATGTGAGAGCTGATTGGTTATTCCCTCCGTTCATAGGTGAGAGATGTGGGTGGGTCTTCCTTTATTATTTATATACGAGCAAATACAACCCGTCACTTCGCTGAGGGTAGTTTGAAGGGGAGAGGGTGGAGAAAGAGAAAGGAGGCAGAGAGGACAGAGGAAAGAGAGGGGTGGGAGAGGAGGGAGGGGAAGCGAGGAGTGGGTGAAGAAGTGGAAGCTAGGAAGAAGAGAAGTGCGAGGAAGGGGGGGGTGCAGGTATGGAGAGCAACGCCTCAAACGTTGCTATACACTGCGGAAGGGAGGGTGTTGAGAGAAAGAGACAGAGGTGTGGAGGAGAGTGCTGCATTTTATATGGAGGGGCAGACAGAGAGTGGGGGGGGGGGTGGTAGAAAAAAATAAGTGAGGGAGAAGGTGACGTTGAAAAAGAGAATGATATTTATGCTTAATGACAAACACAAATATTAAAAACTCTGTCAGAATAGCCTGCACACAAGACACAACAAAGTTTGTAATGTTAACCACTGGCACATCTGCAAAACTTTGATATCCCAGTTCCAGAAAATTTGTGGGAACATCAACCAAAAGCATGGATTGACAACATGGAAAAGATGAAAACACCTCCCGCTCATGTACGACCTACTGATCCTATTGAGCGTGAACATCGAAAACAAAGCGATGCGACCAGATATCGTACTTGGGTACAAAAAAGAGAGAAGGCATTGCTAAGTGAGGTGTCAATACCAGTGATTTTGGACCAATGATGCAGAAATCAAGAAAATGACCGAATACCAAGATCTCAAGAATGAAGTGAAAAGATCCTGG
>CM068953.1:6790392-6801617 GCA_035128595.1 Eptatretus atami
GAAGCTGTCCGGGGCTCAGTGACGATCCTGAAGAGAGACCTCGGCACAAAACTTTGAGAACAGAAAACTTCACATCTTGGTCCATGAATCGTGACCCCTCACTGAAACGAAGGTGGATGTTTTGAGCCCACCCTGGGAGGACTCAATTCCACATTCTGAAACTCATATGTTGATACCAATCAATGACACACACACACACACACACACACACACACACACACACACACACACACACACACAACCACACACACACACATACACACTCATATGGAGGTGGATACTTTGACACATGGGAGGGCTCAATTCCACTTTATGAAACCTGTGTATGGAGATATCAACCAATAACACACACCGGTGCCAAATGCCATTGTGGTCATACAGCTTATACACACGTGCAAAAGGTACATACACATACAGTAAATAAAAACCATAAACACAAAGATTTACCTTGAAACAACGTTCTTTGAAAGATAATTTAAAGTGGGTAATTAGTGAAATTCAATTCAAAAATGTACCAAGCAACAGAATAAAGAATGTCGATCGATAAGCTATGCCTTCACAGCAAGAACAAACATGGTGAACACCTGGTCGGACGGACCTTATTGTTTTTTACCTCGCCTGTTCGAAGAACAGAGAGCTATAGCAATACCCCCGGCGTCAGCGTGAGCGTGAGCGTGAAATGTTAAAGTTTTTGGTACAAGTTATTTTTTCCTTTCTAATGTTTTATCCACCACACTATTTTTTATACGCCCGATATATATGTATATATATCGGGGCGTATTATGTGATACTGGTTGTCCGTCCGTCCGTTCCTGTCCGCACTCTACTCCCAAAGTTTTCAACTTTCACGTTTCATATTTGGTACATAGGTACAGACTGTGGAGGCGTTGTGTCGTGACATACGTTCGACATCTAAAGTGGTTGCCATGGCAACCAGGATGCTGTTTTCCATGTAGTAGCACAATTCTGTATATACCTTCTTGTTCGGGCGTATATTGTGCTCACTTGCGCTCTTGTTAGCTCGCTTGTTCGAAGAACAGAGAGCTATAGCGATACCCCGGCGTGAGCGTCAGCGTGAGCATGAGCGTGAAAATGTTAAAGTTTTTGGTGCAAGTTATTTCCTTCTAATGTTTTATCAACCACACTATTTCTTACTGATTACTATATACAAATACATATATTGCTTTAAAATTATTTGGATCATACTTCACTGCAATGCTTATAAAAAATATTATTAGACTAGTCTTTTAAAAACGAAAAACGATAAATGTATAAATAGGCGAGCATTGGGTGGCTTTGACACTACTCTGGTTTAATATACATTGGTGTTGAAGTGAGAGGTGAATTACAAATGGAGATTGCACAAAGCGATCCTTGCACATTTTCAGTGGATGAGACGCCTCCCGAGGCCACCCACCACATGGCAAAGTGGGACCCAACAAAGGGGGGAAATCATAGTCTAATCGATGGAGATTGGAAGCCAGGTGAACGTTGACCCAAAAGGAACAACCAAGCAGCTTGAGCGCGTGACAAGTGGCTTAAGCATTCAAGCAAGCACTCCAACAAAACGGTTGATTATGAAATGGCACCCTTGGCATGCAATTGGAAATCACCGAACCGCCATATTAAACATACACCTCCGAATGCCCGAAATGTCACATATGTCCGAATTGGACAATGAACACTTTTCTCGTAGTCAGAACTGCTTGTAAGTTTGATTTTGGAGCTTAATTTTTGTAATTCCTTTTAAGAGATACTCGTGGCGAACGCATATGCTGAAATGAAATAAAACGACAAACGCTGACGTCTCCAGGCGTTTCATGCATTGCAATGTACCCAGCGATTCGTAGCTATGATGAACAGCTTCTTTCAAGTTGCAGCTTGTTCCAAGCCAGGGTAAGGTTGAGAAGGCCAAAAAACATGGCGGCTTCAGACCCCAGCGAGGTTACCCAGGAAACCCCTTCAGACCCATGACAGCGAGGTGGCCGAGGATCGCTTGACGAAGGATATTATTAAAGAAAGCCATTAATTATCTTCAAAAGGGGTGTTTTAATTAAGCCAAACACCGAATTTTCACTCCGCACTTTCTTGGAGTTTTCTTAGTATGCATGCAAAGTTTCAGGCTGCTAGGTTTTATAGTTGGTGGAGGTGACACTCTGACACACACACACACACACACCACACACACACACACACACACACACACACACACACACACTGCCTTTTATTAGTATAGATAAACTGCTTTCGACATTTGCACGTGATACATGCTTCGGAGGCTCATTGGTCTGCATTGTTGTCTGCGCTGTTGCTGATGATTCACCAATATGCGATGAAACTGGTCTGGCAGCTGAAGGGGTGTGTAGCATTGGGATTCTCATGTGTGTACTCTTTGTGAATGTCTTTATAGCTGTAGAGGGACTCTGGGAAGGTTTGACACAGCACAGCACTTGTCTTGTGAAGGGCTTTTGGTTGCTTTCTGCAGTAGTTTTGGCTAGAGGAGCATGGGAGGTGTTTGTTTATATTATATATATATATATATATATATATATATATATATAATATATGTATTATTAATACATGTACGTATATATAAGCATGTATGTATGTATAAATAAATATATATAAATTATCAAAAAAAATAATATATATATGTTATATATAAGTATGTATAATATGTGTATGTATGTATGTGTATATATCTATATCTATATCTATATATAATATATAATATATATATATAATATATATATATATATTACATACACACATACACACATACATATCCATCCATCCATTGGGACCATACTCTGTGCAGAGGCGTTGGTGCGGTTTAAGCAGTCTCCTTGGCTAATGGGCACAATCCTGGATAGTCGCACACTCCGACACAGGATACCAGCAGGCTGGCACTCATTTTTCCGATCCTCGAAGGATGACAGGCAGAGTCAACCCACCTGGTTTTAATTCAACACCGAGTGGGATTTCAACTCAGGATCTTAGATCCCAAGCCCACCACCCAAACCATTAAGCCAACACCAGGCATATCCACATTCCACACACACACACACACACACACACACACACACACACACACACACACACACCACACACGTATATACATATAATATATTTTTTCACTGCTGGTCAAAAGTTTTAGAACACCCCCATTTTTCAGTTTTGTACTGAATTTAAGCAGTTTAAAAGTTTCAATGTACTCTGAAATTAAAGCATAGAACAAATAAACAATGCAGATAAAAAAGAAATCAAGGAATCGTTTTGTTGAACAAAATTTAATCTAAATTTTTGACTGAACAAAGTCGCCACCTTTTGCAGATATAACAGCCGAACATACTCCTGGAATTCTTTCAACAATGGAAATCAAATTTTGTTTGGGAAGTTCTTCCCAACACTGTTGCAGAAGTTCCCACAAATGTGTTGCACTTGTCAGTTGCTTTGCTTTCACCTTCTGTCCAGTTCATCCCAAACCAGCTCAATGGGGCTTAAGTCTGGAGACTGTGCTGGCCATTCCATGATTTGAAGCCTACCGTCTTGTTCTTTTCTTTTACGGTAGTTCTGACATAGCCTGGAGGTATGTTTTGGGTTGTTTTCTTGCTGTAGAATGAATCCCTGACCAACTAGGCATAGACCAGAGGGTATTGCATGGCGTTGCAATATGCTGTGGTAGCCCTTTTGGTTCAGGTTGCCAGTCACTCTGTGCAAGTCGCCGACTCTGGATCCAGCAAAAGAGCCTCAGATCATCACGTTTCCTCCTCCATGTTTGACAGTTGGTGTCACACACTGAGGAACCATCCTTTCCCCTCCTCAACGGCGTACAAAAACCATGCGTGATGAACCGAAGATTTCAAACTTTGATTCATCCTTCCATAAGACCTTCTCCCAGTTTTCAGTAGTCCACAGCCGGTGCTTTCATGACCCAGGCAAGCCTCTTTTTCTTATTTTGCCATCTTAGCAATGGCTTTCTTACTGCCACTCGACCTGTCAAACCTGCAGCTCGAAGTCTTCTCTTCACAGTTGAAACTGAGACTTCCTTACTTCGACCAGTGTTAAGCTGTGCTTGAAGCTGCTGTCCTGTGAGCCCCTATCACGCAAGCTTTGACTCAGAAACTTGTCTTCTGATTGTGTTGTGGCTTTGGTTGCCAGACCTCTTCCTGTCAGTTTCTTCAAGTTTCCAAGTGCCTTTTGATGGTGGAGGCAACTGTACTCACTGACACCTTGGCTTACTTTGCAATTTCCCAAAGGAAAGACCTACACTTTTAAGGGTTATAATGGTCTGTCTCTGTCTTCCTTTGTTAATTGTCTTTTTCTCACCATTATGATAGCAATATACTACTTCCTGCAGTGCAATATTGTCCAAATAATGCTTCAGAGGGTGTAGCAACACAGTCTGTTCCAACACTGCTTTTATACAGACAGAGGTTTGTAACTAATCAACAAAAAGTGGACACCTGTCGGAATTGTTTGCATCAAGTTTCAAGGCTTTTTACTTCCATTGCTGCAGAACAGCTGCAGTTGCTCACCCATTACTTGTTCCCTGAAAAGGGCCTTTTTTAACAACCCTGAAATTTACATTATTTTTCAATTTTTGGAATCTAAACTTTTTTTTAAACCTCTGACAGTTACTGCTGAGCTTTGTACCATTTCATGTTATTCACTGGACTTGAACTGCTTAAATTTAAGTAAAAACTGAAAAATGGGCGGGTGTTCTAAAACTTTTGATCGTAGTGTACACATCACTGCATAAACGTATCGGCCTCATGGAAGAGCTAAACGACAGAGGCAGCAGGTTCACAGACTGCTGGGGGATTAAAGGGGAACTGGGTGACAAACATATGTCACATGAGTGGCAGAAAGGGAAGATGTAGGGTCGGTGCTGCCACAGTAGAGGGAATCAAAGAGAGAGGAAAGGCAGGTTCTGGAGAAGGAGAAACGGAGAGTTGTGGTGGTCAGAGAGAGAGAGAGAGAGAGAGAGAGAGAGAGAGAGAGAGGTGTGGCCTGTGGTCCAGGTGTAGCTGATATGAGAGAGGGGGAGGGTTTGTTTGCATGTGGATTTGGAGGACCATGCAGACAGGGTGTGTGAGGGTGTGGTGGTGAGGTGGAATGGAGTGAATGGTGTGTGTGTGGGGGGTGGGCTGGGTTTGGGCATGAGTGGTTGAGTGATAGGTGGTGTTCATGTGCAGGTGATTCCAGCTTTGTGTGTGTCCTCATCATTGGAATCTGCATCATTACTGTCTCCATTTCCCCAGGCAGGAACACTTATGAAAAAGCAAGGCATGAGCACTGCTTATTGAGCGCAAACACTTGACGGAGGCCTTGCTGCATGCGAGTCTCCCATGCTGCAGCAATCAAGGGATGCAACGGCAGGCAGCTGTGAGATTCAGGCAGGCCATGCTCCTGGCACCGTTTATAATTCTCCCGAACGTGGCTGCGTCCTCCTCGAGCGGCGCCGGCTTTGCTCTTGATCCAGCTGTCGATTCATCAGGCTGATTGCTCGCACTTATTAGCTCGCCCGGGTGGGAAGTTTGTCATTTGATGCTTTTCGTGTAATTAGGAGTATTAATCTTCATGATCGCTGAGCCGTGGGTATTTCATAGTCCAAGTTGTTATGCATAATTAGTTTGTAAACAGGTAGTGATGGTAACCCGACATTAACAGCACATCCGTATATAAACCTTCTTCAGCTTTAAATGAATTCCAATCATTATAATTCATATATATATATATATATGTATATATATATGTTGTTGTTCGTCTTTCGGCTGCTCCCGTTAGGGGTCGCCACAGCGGATCATCCGTTATGATCCGCATACTATGTTGGCACAGGTTTTACGCCGGATGCCCTTCCTGATGCAACCCTGGTCACCTCTTACGACACAGGGATATATATATATATTCAAATAGTATATATGACCTTGCAGATGAAGGTTGTTTTTTTTAATATATACAAAAATTACCATTATGTCATTGTTTAATTACCGTTACCAGCTTTTACTAGAGTTTTGGCCTTAAAATTTCACACAAAATAAAATGTAAGAGTCCTCGACCTCCTCCCACCCCTCCCCACAACCCACCTATCCCTCAAAGCCTCAACTCCCCGACCCCAACTTTGTCCCCTTTCTGCCCACCACCCCAACTTGTACCCACTCCCCATTCCCATTCTTCAAAGCAAGAGGGCATTGTTACATCATTACATATTATTCTTCATTACGTCAGTGTGGTTGTGTGGATTCTGTTGTTCAGCGACGGATGTGAACCAGTGGTTGAGAGTGACTCGTGCGGACCTCTGCCTGCATGGTCTAGTGAGTGTGTATGGTCAGGTGGCAGGGTGCTTAATAGGATGGGTGTGGGGGGGAGAGGGGTGTGGTGAGATTTGCGATGGTTCTTCAGAAAGTAATTAGGACTTTTTCGAATGGAAACTGAGGATGTGGTTGGAGGGTTTTGGTAGCAGGGGGTGGTTAATGGATATCAGGGGGTGGTTAATGGAAGGGAAAGGTTTAAAGTGTTGTACACAAATGTCAGCAGCTTGAATGGAAGAGCTGGAAGCTGGGGTGGTTGGCGAGGGGTATGACATAGTTGCTGTAAGTGAGACCTGGGTTAGTGAGCAATCTACCTGGAGGACAGGAATTAAAGGCTGCTACAGGGTTTATAGATGTGATAGGGAAGAGAAAAGGGGAGGAGGTGTGGCAGTCTGGGTGAAAGACTTGTATCGAGATAGACTTGACATTAAGGAGGGAATTGATGGAGAGCATTCTGTGTGGATTGTGATTAGAGATTGGAAGAAAAGTAAGATGCTACTCAGATATTTTTTATAGGAATTCTGGTGTGAAGAAAGAGCTGAAAAGATGGATTATGTGAAGAATTTGGAAGAGCATGTGATAACGGAAGAGTATTCATTATGGGGGATTTTAACTTTCCTGGGATAGATTGGGTCTTGGAACAGGGATCAGACAGAGCAGATGAGGATTTTTAGTCCAAGTCCAGGATTGTTTTTGAACCCACTTTGTCCAAAAACCGATGAGGAGTGCTGTGTTGGACCTCTTTTTTAGTCAAGATCCTAACACGGGGGAGGAGGTGGAGGTGGGAGAGCAATTTGGGGTCAAGCGACCACAATATCGTAATCGCAACTCTACTGTTTTTTTGTTTTTTTTCATTACACGATTTAACGTTTGGAGTGGAGCTGCCACATGCACATCTCGTACACACATGACACAGCATAGGACTGCTAGATGGGACAAATGCAGCCACTGAGCTTGGGGGAAGGTACTGCCACTTTACGGGGCATTCTACATTCCAGCGATGGCATCGCAACAATGGCACCGCCTTTCTCACCGCACTCAGTGGGGCATTTCCTAAGGAATTTCCTCATCCCCACAGATGCCAACCTCTGTAAATTGTCCGTGCTCTTATCCTTTTAGATGTAAAACATCAAGCGAGGAAGCAGCGCGTACCATTTTCGTAGCCTTTAATATGACTCGGCCGGGGTTTGAACGACTGACCTCCGAGACTCAGAGTAGAAGCTCTCACAATTATGCCACCAAGTTGAGATTTGAAGATTGGGAGAGTGGTGTAAGGATGTTCGATTTTAGGAGGGAAAACTTTGAGGGTATGAGAAGTGATTTATGAGCTTTAGAATGGGTAGCATTAAAGTGTGGATGGTCTGCATCAGAGAAATGGGAAACCTTCAAGGAGCAAATATGTTTGGTGCAGAGTAAGCATATACCAGTGAGGTGTAAATGTAGAGGGAGGCAGAGAACAGGGTGGTTGAGTAGGTGGGTAGGCAGTGTAATTAAGGATAAACAGAAGGCATTTATAAAACACAAAAGAACAGTAATGGAGTCTGATTTGCATCTACAAAGGAGGAAACAGGGACTAGTTAAGACAAAACACAGCAGGCCAAAAAGGAATATGAAAAAGACATTGCCAAGAATATTAAACATGACAGCGAGACATTCTTTAATGATATAAAGGGTAATGAAAAGGTTTAGAGGAGTGTGAGCCCATTAAAGAATAGCAAAGCAGAGTTGGTGGACGATGAGGGTGAGATGGCAGTCTCATTAAATCGTTTCTGTTTTGCTTCTACATTTATGTGGAAACAATAAGGGGAACTTCCAATGGTGCAGGGTATCTTTCTCAGGGGTGAGAAAGGGCTTTTAGAAGAGATACAGGTCGGAGTAGATGAAGTGAAGAAACAGCTAAAACGAGAATGGCACTCAAAAGAACGCATACCTCCGCCAAGCTGAACAGTTTCCATTTTGTATCCCACTGAGCACTGGTAGGCCGGATCTGGATTCGGACCCGAACCAAAATCGAATCGGCTTGTTCTTGTCACCTAACCAACCTGTCTACCAAGTTTTGTCAGAATTCGTCTGTAACTTAAAAAAAAAATCATTGAAAACAGGAGGGCCTTGCCGTTCGTGGGGGTTTCTGTTGTTGAAAATCCCCATGAACCGCAAATCCATGATGTGTAAACTTATGGGGGTAATGGGGAAAATAGGGTGAGGGACTTCATCTTTAAAATGTCACCCCTTTTCACCAAACTGTACCCTGAATTAACACGTCGGTGCATTGTTTTTGTGATATTTATTTTCATGAATAAAAAGGTTATTAATAACATAAAATAAAGTTTATTTTCTTGTGTTGTTAAGATCATGAAACTTACTTTAATGATAATGGTGATAAATTTGATCTACAATAATGTAATGGCGATGCAGTTTGAATGTTTGAATGACAGTTTGAGTCTCTGGGTAGATGGAGGTGCTGTGCAATGGACATGTTGACAAGGTAAAGTGTTTATCGCTTAATATATTATTATATAATGTGATGTATGATTAAAGTTATTCAAATATAGTAATATTTTAAATAAAAGTAATAATTTCACAAGTTTGAATGAGGATATTGCATTGCTGTGTTGACTGACTGTTTGGACACAACTTTGAGATTGTGGGTCCATTGATGTTGACTAATCTACTGATGTCGACCGGCGACCGGGGTTGTGGACCCACCATTTGGAGAGGTTCTGGTCTGAAAGGATCCAAACCTCGATGATAAACGGTGCCCAGCTGATGGTCCGGATAGTTAGGAAATCATGAAATTGTTTAAAAGTTAAGGTTATAACTTCAAATATAATACCCTTTTAAAGTACTTACCAGTTAATCGTGTGTGTGTGTGTGTGTGTGTGTGTGTGTGTGTGTGTGTGTGTGTATTTTGTCTGGCTTCCTTATTGGGACTACAGTGCAGTAATTAGTCTTTATTTTGATTGATGATGGTGATGTTAAAATAGAGTTCATGGAGATGATGATGATGATGTGGTGGTGTAGGTAAAAATTGAGAGATGATAAATCTCCATGGCTTGATGATATGATTCTAGAGTATTGATATATGTGGCAGAGAAGGTAATCATGGTGTTAGTGGATATCTTTAATAGCTCGTTGGAGTAGGGCCAGATACCAGAGGATTAGAGAGTAACAAATGTAATACTATTTAAGAATGGTTTTCCAGGAAGAATTGGGGAATTCTTGACCTGTTAGCTTGACTTCCGTTGTGGGGAAGGTGTTGGACACATCAAGTAGGGACCAGATGAGGAACCATTTAAATAAATACAAACTAATTAAAGGTAGCCAGCATGGACTTGTCAAAGGGAGATCATGTTAAACAAATTTAATATAATTCTGTGAAGTAGTTCCTGATTGGGTGGATGAGGGAACTGTTGTGGACGCAGTATATTTAGACCTTCAGAAGGCATTTGATAAGGTGCCACATCGGAGGTTGTTAGCCAAGATGAGGGCTTGTGGAGTGGCTGTGAGCGGGAGGATGTCTTGCTGGGAGGATGTAAGTAGTAGGGTACCTTAGGGATCGGAACTGGGACCATGATTATTCACAAACAAATACAACCCATCGCTTTGCTGACTGGGGTGGAGAAAGGGGGAGGGGAGGCAGCGAGGATGGAAAGGAGGGAAGGGAGGGGAGAGGAGGGTTGGGGAAGCGAGTGGTGGGTGAAGAAGGGAAGTTAGGAAGGATAGAAGAGGAGGAAGGGGATGGAGGTGGGGAGAGCAACTCCTCATGAACCGTTGCTATACACTGGTGAGGGAGAGGGGGGGGGGGAGGGGACAGACAGAGAGAGAGAATGGGAGAGGGAGGATGAAAAACAAAAGAGATAGTGAGTGGTGGATATGGGGTTAGTAAAGAGAATGATACGGTATGCTTAATGACCAAACACACACAAAAAAATCTCATGTCAGAACAGCTGTACACACGACGACATAACGCGGTTTGTAAAGTAATCCATCTGCAAAAAATTTGATATCGCAGTTCTAGAAAATTCGTGGGAATGTGAACCAAACATAATCACTGAAAAACATGGAAGTACCACTCGCATACGACTTGATGATCCCATTGAGTGTGAACGTTGAAAACAAAGCATTGCGACCAGATATCATACTTAGGCACAAAAACATGAGAGAAGAAGGCATTGCTAAGTGAGGTGTTAATACCAGTGATTTTGGACTAAACAAATGGAGAAATCAAGAAAATAACCAAATACCAAAACCACAAGAATGAAGTGAAAAGATCCTGGAAGCTGAAGAATGCCAAAGTTGTTCCAGTGATAGTTGGAGCTATGGGAATGATGACAAGGAAGCTCACAGAGATATTATAAACCATCCCTGGGAATATTATTACAAACATCTACAGTTGGAAGCTATCCGGGGCTCTGACAATCCTGAAGAGAGCCCTCGGCACAAAACTTTGAGAACAGAAAACTTCACGGCTTGGTCCATGAATTGTGACCCCTTACTGAAATGAAGGTGGATACTTTGAGCCCGCTCTGTGAGGACTCCATTCCACATTCTGAAACTCGCATATGTAGATACCAATCAACACACACACACACACACACACACACACGGTTTAGTTGTTAGGTTTTATGGTTTTGGAGTTGTGGAGGAGACACACACTGCCTTTATTAGAATATACATCAATGGTTATGATTGTGTGCTGAAGAGTCTGCTTTCTAAATTTGCAGATGAGACAAAGCTTGGAGGTAAGGTGGATGAAAGACCGAGACAGAGACAGACGGGGTGGTCAGATTCAGGAAAGTCGAGATACGCTTCCAGATTGTGTAGAGTGGTAGATGTACTATAGTTTAACATATTGAAATGTAAGGTGATGGGGATAGGTAAGAATATTGAAAATAGTGATTACAAGATGTA
>CM068953.1:6836819-6847067 GCA_035128595.1 Eptatretus atami
AAGTGAGCTGGAACTTTAGTAAAGGTATGGACTTTAATTGAGTGCAAAAGTGGTTATAAATCAAACTGAGAAGTTTTTAAAAGTCACATGAGTTGGGATTAAAACTGCCCATGGGGCGTTCAGAAGGCCAAGCCATGCCCTTTGGGAAAGCACAGCAAAACCACCCTCTCCTTTCAAGGCAGGCATCATTCCCCCGATTGGATGGCTCGGATGGTCGAATGAATTTGGTTGAATGAGACGGAAGGCTAAACGGAAACATGGACATCTGATCGCGAACCGTACAATGTCTGATGAAATAAATATATAAACAAATAAATAAATGTCTTTATCATGACGATGAAATCTCCGATAACCAAAATGGAGTAACACAATATAATCAATCCAAGTATTAAGCATATTTAACTGAGCTGTTAAATGTTCTCGAAGCACAATAGTTTTAGAAGGAAAATTTCCTTCATTGCAGAATATGGGGTACTGGCACTGGTCTCACTAGAATGGCACAAATAATATGAGAAGAATAATCAAACCATGCATTTCAGCCATGGCGGAGAAGTGAGTTACAGTGACGTTGAGTCGTCACTGCCAAAGAACAATGATACCACCAATGAAAGATTAAAAACGAAGCAGCATTTGTTGATCTGCAGACCAATGTGGCACAGTGACACAGAGCTGTCAACCTATAACAGACCAGAATAGTGAGAACCAATGGCCGGCGGGTTAGGGGTCGCCTTGGCCCCCATCAGGGTACAGAGGCAATGCCCTGGTGGGGGCCCAGGGGGCAAAGCCCACGTCAATTTTCTTCAGGTTTTGGAATTAGCTATCCTTAGTTCCTTTTTGTGCATCAAAATGACAACAAAAATGGCCCACCAGGCATATACAGAAAAGCTGCAAGGATCTTCCCACTGCAGAAACGGGTTAATGTTTGTAAACAGTGGCAGTACTGATTGGGAGAAGATAAACCTCTGTCATTGGACAGTCAAAGATTTTGTGCAAACATCTGAATCTGTCTCGGCTTTTGTTTGCTGACCGGAAGTAGATTTTGTCACCATCAAACATTTGAAGGGGTCTATTGATGGCTGTCTCCATGCTCAGCACTCTGGTGTTGACATGTTTTATTACCTGTCAGTATGTCAAATCACAAAATGTGCAGAACTCAGAAAAACGTGATTTCCTCTTTGTAGACTTGTCAAACCAATAGAAGATGTCAACACAAAAGTCTTCTACTTTCTGGATTCTACTGTCGTCTTCCATCAAATTTAACTTGTTGGGTTAATGCATCTAATGCTCAGCATGCCACACTATGTACCAGGTGACAGGGACAACTTACAAAGTAGCAACTCTCGGTTTGTGACATGACATGGAATGGTTCCTTCCATTGTTGACACGTGCATCGTCCATGCCAAACCAATGCAGTTCTGCCATGGTAGGCTGTGCATTATCTTTTGGTTGATTTTTCTGGAAGGTACTTGAAGCAGTTGCTGCACTTCTTCCTTTTGTGACAAACATGTTTTCAAGACAGCTGCTCACCACCATCTCAAGTTACCCCCCATCCAAAACCATGATCTTTTCTACACCCGTTAAACCACCCTGTACCCCTCCCAAATTTTTGCTTATGTATCCATATTGTCCATCCTTTGCGTTCTTCCCTTCCCCTCATCATTACCTGCATCCTATCTGTGTCTGTTTTCTCCCTCCACCCTGCTGTTCCCTTTGTTATGATTTGTCCTGATCTGTTCTGTGTCTGAGCTCTTCTCCGAGCCTTGACCGTGTATTAAAAAAAAAATTAAAAAATTGTTGACATCCCCGATCCAATTGAGTATTCAGCCTCCCGACTCTCAAGTCGAGTGGAGAAATTAATTAAAATACTACCCAAGTCTAACTCGAGTCCGAGTCTCTGAATCAAGTTCCACTGAACTGCAATTATGCATCTATTGTTGCAGATGATGTATTGAAGCCGGTTAGAGAGACAGGCAGACTGGAAGAAAATAGATAAGACGCAAGAAAGTTTCGATGACTCGGCGGAATTGTCGTCAAATTTGGAAACAATACGAAAACCTCGGCAATACTCTGTATGTGGACATGTCTGAACCTTATTGATTTGAAAGCTACTCGGCCAATTTCACTCAAATTTTGGATACGTGCTCGGAGTACGCATGAGCAGGTCATGGGCACAAAACGAATGTCTTTGAAGAACACGTCGCAGGAAAGTTCAAGTATGGCAACTTTTTATTTCTTCTGTAACATGACACTATCAATCAAAATAATCGGCAAAATAATTTTGCAAAGCCGTTGAGTAGAGGGATAAAGACTTCAGCAAAACAGAACAAACCTGGGTGGAAATATGCACTCTGGCCCCAGAATGTTTTGTTCCGGAATTTTTTAAGACCCATTATAAATACTCGGTTTCATCTTTTTTATGAGCACGTGCCGTGTTGTCGTACTATAAAACATTTGTGAACGTTTTGGGAATGAGGGCTTTGAGTAACAGCAATTGAATACAAATGTCTGTGCTAGGCCAGGTTGGCATAGACAAAGCCTGGCCTCAGATCGGAACCTTGTCATCCAGTTTACTTTTGACATTCTCTGTATTTTCCTGTATTTGATTATTATTTAAATTTCCTTGTATTTACGTCACCACCTTATGGTCATCAGCAGTTTCCACAAAACATGCATTAATGCACAAAATTGAAGAGAAATAAAGCTCAAGGAAGAGCTTCTATACGTACATCTGCACATCCAGGCCAAACAAAGTAGATCGGTGTGCTTTTTGCGAGAAATCCAAGGACATCAGTAGACAATGGACAAACTCATGGCACATGTGATTTGAACCAGGTGAATCTGCATCGTGAGCCAGGGGTTCAGATGGGGACACCAACGGGTCGTTTGGCTTGACTGAGTGCGGTCGATGTCTCCAGCACGGGAAATTGACAAATCGTTGATGGATTAAACGAACCGATCAACAGCATTGCATACTTGTGCTAAAGAGTAAAGAGTGCACAAAGGATATTCCTATAAGGTTGCATGCAATCTTGAATAAATCAGATTCCCAGAAGAGCAGCAAATTGTGCATTGTTCACAGGGAATTGCAAAAATTGTATCTAATCCAAGTGTATTGTGCAATTGTACAATGTTACAGATTGCAGGACAAATATATTCAACTCTTTGTTCAGTGTTTGGGTTTTTGAATATCCATCTTTGCCAAGGACACTGTGAGTAGTCAAAATAATTTACAAACATTGCTGAATAGTTGCTGTTGTCTATTCAGCCTTGGAATCAGTTGAAGCTTTTGAATTTGACCCTGGCTTTGTTGTGAGATTTTCGGAAGGTTGGAAGGTGGTCGACATGGCGCAAGCTGTGTGAGCAATTCCAGTTTGTAAGGAATTGTGGTGTTTACATGTGGTGAGCATGTGTTTTTATGGTAGTTGCTGAACGTTTCAGATTTCACGTCGCTTTATACCCACGGTTAATAGATATCGAGTGAGAGGATTCAGGAACGCAAGAGAGCGTGTTATGGTGTTAACCATAGTAGCTAATCGTAAGGATAGTGAGAAGTGGAGCTAAAATCAATGCAAACCTGTGGTTTCTCACAGCATTAGCCCAGGGACAATTACATATTCTGGGGATGGGGAACGGAACGTGCTCGACATTTGTAAAAAGGATTCAATTCCAATTCTTGTATCCTTCAGTGAGGAAGATCAACAGTATGGCGTTGTCCATTGGACTCATTTTGTAGCATGAGAATGTTTAAGATGTTTTTTTTTGAGGGGGATGTACAAGTAGACTATCATAAGCAGAAGGTAAACAAGTAAGGCCAAATAAAAAAATACCAGTTGATCATGTGGAGTTTTTTTTTTTTAAGGAAGGAGGAGGCTCTTTTATTTGTTATTATTATTACTAGTACGGGCCCGTAGGGGCGGGCCCGTAGGTGCGTGCCCATAGGTGAGTGCCAGTATGTGCAGCCCTCTCTCGCCCCTCTCTCTCGCCCCTCTCTCGCCCCCCTCTCTCACCCCCTCCTCTCTCCCCCTCTCTTGAATTGTGATGCCCCTCTCTCTCTCCCCTCCTCTCTCCCCCTCTCTCACCCCCCCTCTCTCTCCCCTCTCTTGCCCCCCCTCTATCCCCCTAGTCTCGCCCTTCCTCTCTTCCCCCTCCTCTCTCGCCCCCACTCTCATCCCCCCTCTCCCGTCCCCTCTCTCGCAGATATTGTTCGACAGATAAATGGCCGTAACTTGGGAACTGCTCGTCCGATTAATATCAAACCTTGAAAAGGCTCATCCGCGGGTCCCCAGCAATATTCCTGGCAAGTTTCAATCAGATCGGACCGTCAATCGTGCAAAAAAAATTAAAAATAATAAATAAATAAATAAACATTAATTGTGACGTCATTCGTGATGTCATAGCACCGTGTCTTGTCATTGGTCGACAGATAAATGGCCGTAACTTGGGAACCGCTTGTCCGATTAATATCAAACCTTGAAAAGGCACATCAGCGGGTCCCAGCAATATTCCTGGCAAGTTTCAATGAGATCGGACCGTCAATCGTGCAAAAAAAAATAATAATAATATATTAAATAAATAAATAAACATTAATTGTGACGTCATTCGTGATGTCATAGCACCGGGTCTTGTCATTGGTCGACAGATAAATGGCCGTAACTTGGGAACCGCTCGTCGATTGATATCAACCTCGAAAAGGCACATCGCGCGGGTCCCCGGCAATATTCCTGGCAAGTTTCAATCCGATCGGACCAGTGATCATCCGGTTATTAATAATTTGGGAAAAAATTGGCATGATAAGGTGAGAAGGTGAAATGACACCTTCAGCTGCCATATATACACCTTTTCAACACTGAAAAAGCAGTAAAATGGCCCAAACTTGTGGGAACCGCTCGTCCGATTGACATCAAACCTTGAAAAGGCACATCGCGGGCCCGGCAATATTCCTGGCAAGTTTCAATCAGATCGGACCGGCGTCGTCGAGAAACGGCGCGGTCGCAGACAGACAGACAGACACACACACAGAGATTACTGGAATTATCGATAGATTATTTTTCAAAATGGTGCCGGCTTTTAGTACCTGACAAATCATGTACCCGACATGCCAGTTTTTCACCCCCTCCCCACCACCCCAAAAATCTGACGAGTCATGTTCCAGACTGTCTGTTTCTATCCCGAAACAAATACGATGTGGGTCATGTACCTGACACCTCACGTACACACTCACTAAGCCGATTAAAACATACAATACACAGTTCCAAACTAATAAGTGTTGTTGTGCGGGTGTGCGGTGTGTGATGCGTGCGTGCGTGCGTGCCTCCACCATAACTCCAAAACTATAAAACCTTGCAGCCTCAAACTTTGCAGAAGAAAACTCCAAGGAAGTACAAGAGTGAAACGTGGGTGTTTGAGTTAATTAAAACACCCCTTTTTGAAGATAATTAATGGCCTTATTTAATTATATCCTTTATCAGATGCATTCTTGGTCACCGCTCTCTATGGGGTCTTAAGGCATATCCTAGGTAACCTTGCTGGGGTCTGAAGCTGCCATGTTTCTTGGCCTGCTCAACCATGCTTTGACTTCGAACAGGCAGCAACGATTTCTTCACGATAAAGTTTTTTGTTTTTTCACGTTGGTTGTTGAGAGAGCATCACAAAAGTCTTCTACTTCTGGATTCTACTGTCGTCTTCCATCAAATTTAACTGTCTGGTAGATGCATCTAATGCTCAGCATGCCACACTATGTACCAGGTGACAGGGACAACTTACAAAGTAGCGCACTCTCGGTTTGTGACATGACATGGAATGGTTCCTTCCATTGTTGACACGGCATCGTCCATGCCAAACCAATGCAGTTCTGCCATGGTAGGGCTGTGCATTATCTTTTGGTTGATTTTTCTGGAAGGTACTTGAAGCAGTTGCTGCACTTCTTTCTTTTGTGACAAACATGTTTCAAGACAGCTGCTCACCACCATCTCAAGTTACCCCCCATCCAAAACATGATCTTTTCTACACCCGTTAACCACCCTGTACCCTCCCAAATTTTTGCTTAGTATCCATATTGTCATCCTTTGCGTTCTTCCCTTCCCTCATCATTACCTGCATCCTATCTGTGTCTGTTTTCTCCCTCCACCCTGCTGTTCCCTTTGTTTATGATTTGTCCTGATCTGTTCTGTGTCTGAGCTCTTCTCCGAGCCTTGACCGTGTATTAAAAAAAAAATTAAAAAATTGTTGACATTCCCCGATCCAATTGAGTATTCAGCCTCCGACTCTCAAGTCGAGTGGAGAAATTAATTAAAATACTACCCAAGTCTAACTCGAGTCCGAGTCTCTGAATCAAGTTCCACTGAACTGCAATTATGCATCTATTGTTGCAGATGATATTGAAGCGGGTAGAGAGACAGGCAGACTGGAAGAAAATAGATAAGACGCAAGAAAGTTTCGATGACTCGCGGAATTGTCGTTCAAATTTGGAAACAATACGAAAACCTCGGCAATACTCTGTATGTGACATGTTCTGAACCTTATTGATTTGAAAGCTACTCGGCCAATTTCACTCAAATTTTGGATACGTGCTCGGAGTAACGCATGAGCAGGTCATGGGCACAAAACGAATGTCTTTGAAGAACACGTCGCAGAAAGTTCAAGTTATGGCAAACTTTTTATTTCTTCCTGTAACATGACACCTATCAATCAAAATAATCGGCAAAATAATTTTGCAAAGCCGTTGAGTAGAGGGATAAAGACTTCAGCAAAACAGAACAAACCTGGGTGGAAATATGCACTCTGGCCCCAGAATGTTTTGTTCCGGAATTTTTTAAGACCATTATAAATACTCGGTTTCATCTTTTTTAGAGCACGTGCCGTGTTGTCACTATAAAACATTTGTAACGTTTTGGGAATGAGGCTATTGAGTAACAGCAATTGAATTACAAATGTCTGTGCCTAGGCCAGGTTGGCATAGACAAGCCTGGCCTCAGATCGGAACCTTGTCATCCAGTTACTTTTGACATTCTCTGTATTTTCCTGTATTTGATTATTATTTAAATTTCCTTGTATTTACGTCACCACCTTATGGTCATCAGCAGTTTCCACAAAACATGCATTAATGCACAAATTGAAGAGAAATAAAGCTCAAGGAAGAGCTTCTATACGTACATCTGCACATCCAGGCCAAACAAAGTAGATCGGTGTGCTTTTTGCGAGAAATCCAAGGACATCAGTAGACAATGGACAACTCATGGCACTGTGATTTGAACCAGGTGAATCTGCATCGTGAGCCAGGGGTTCAGATGGGGACACCAACGGGTCGTTGGCTTGACTGAGTGCGGTCGATGTCTCAGCACGGGAAATTGACAATCGTTGATGGATTAAACGAACGATCAACAGCATTGCATACTTGTGCTAAAGAGTAAAGAGTGCACAAAGGATATCCTATAAGGTTGCATGCAATCTTGAATAAATCAGATTCCAGAAGAGCAGCAAATTGTGCATTGTTCACAGGGAATTGCAAAATTGTATCTAATCCAAGTGTATTGTGCAATTGTACAATGTTACAGATTGCAGGACAAATATATTCAACTCTTTGTTCAGTGTTTGGTTTTTGAATATCCATCTTTGCCAAGGACACTGTGAGTAGTCAAAATAATTTACAAACATTGCTGAATAGTTGCTGTTGTCTATTCAGCCTTGGAATCAGTTGAAGCTTTTGAATTTGACCCTGGCTTTGTTGTGAGATTTTCGGAAGGTTGGAAGGTGGTCGACATGGCGCAAGCTGTGTGAGCAATTCCAGTTTGTAAGGATTGTGGTGTTTACATGTGGTGAGCATGTTTTTTATGGTAGTTGCTGAACGTTTCAGATTTCACGTCGCTTTATACCCACGGTTAATAGATATCGAGTGAGAGGATTCAGGAACGCAAGAGAGTGTTTATGGTGTTAACCATAGTAGCTAATCGTAAGGATAGTGAGAAGTGGAGCTAAAATCAATGCAACCTGTGTTTCTCACAGCATTAGCCCAGGGACAATTACATATTCTGGGATGGGAACGGAACGTGCTCGACATTTGTAAAAAGGATTCAATTCCAATTCTTGTATCCTTCAGTGAGGAGATCAACAGGTATGGCGTTGTCCATTGGACTCATTTTGTAGCATGAGAATGTTTAAGATGTTTTTTTTGAGGGGATGTACAAGTAGACTATCATAGCAGAAGGTAAACAAGTAAGGCCAAATCAAAAAAATACAGTTGATCAGTGGAGTTTTTTTTTTTTAAGGAAGGAGGAGGCTCTTTTTATTTTGTTATTATTATTAAGTACGGCCCGTAGGGGCGGGCCCGTAGGTGCGTGCCATAGGTGAGTGCCAGTATGTGCAGCCTCTCTCGCCCTCTCTCTCGCCCCTCTCTCGCCCCCCTCCTCCACCCCCTCTCTCCCTCTCTTGAATTGTGATGCCCCTCTCTCTTCCCTCCTCTCTCCCCCCTCTCTCACCCCCCCTCTCTCTCCCCCTCTTTGCCCCCCTCTATCCCCCCTAGTCTCGCCCTTCCTCTCTCCCCCTCCTCTCTCGCCCCACTCTCATCCCCCCCTCTCCCGTTCCCCCTCTCTCGGCAGATATTGGTCGACAGATAAAATGGCGTAACTTGCGGAACTGCTCGTCCGATTAATATCAAACTTGAAAGGCTCATCCGCGGGTCCCCAGCAATATTCCTGGCAAGTTTCAATCAGATCGGACCGTCAATCGTGCAAAAAAAATAAAAAATAATAAATAAATAAATAAACATTAATTGTGACGTCATTCGTGATGTCATAGCACCGTGCTTGTCATTGGTCGACAGATAAATGGCCGTAACTTGGGAACCGCTTGTCCGATTAATATCAAACCTTGAAAAGGCACATCAGCGGGTCCCAGCAATATTCCTGGCAAGTTTCAATGAGATCGGACCGTCAATCGTTCAAAAAAAATAATAATAATAATATTAATAAAATAAATAAACATTAATTGTGACGTCATTCGTGATGTCATAGCACCGGGTCTTGTCATGGTCGACAGATAAATGGCCGTAATTGGAACCGCTCGTCGATTGATATCAAACCTCGAAAAGGCACATCCGCGGGTCCCCGGCAATTTCCTGGCAAGTTTCAACCGATCGGACCAGTGATCATCCGGTTATTAATAATTTGGAAAAAATTGGCATGATAAGGTGAGAAGGTGAAATGACACCTTCAGCTGCCATATATACACCTTTTCAACACTGAAAAAGCAGTAAAATGGCCATAACTTGGGAACCGCTCGTCCGATTGACATCAAACCTTCAAAAGGCACATCCGCCGGGGCCCCGGCAATATTCCTGGCAAGTTTCAATCAGATCGGACGGCGGTCGTCGAGAAACGGCGTCGCAGACACAGACAGACACACACACAGAGAGTACTGGAATTATCGATAGATTATTTTTCAAAATGGTGCCGGCTTTTAGTACCTGACAAATCATGTACCCGACATGCCAGTTTTTCACCCCTCCCCACCACCCCAAAAATCTGACGAGTCATGTTCCAGACGTGTCTGTTTTCTATCCCGAAACAAATACGATGTGGGTCATGTACCTGACACCTCACGTACACACTCACTAAGCCGATTAAAACATACAATACACAGTTCCAAACTAATAAGTGTGTGCTGCGTGTGTGCGTGTGTGTGTGCTGCGTGCGTGGCGTGCGTGGTGCCTCCACCATAACTCCAAAACTATAAAACCTTGCAGCCTCAAACTTTGCAGAAGAAAACTCCAAGGAAGTACAAGAGTGAAACGTGGGTGTTTGAGTAATTAAACACCCCTTTTTGAAGATAATTAATGGCCTTATTTAATTATATCCTTTATCAGATGCATTCTTGGTCACCGCTCTCTATGGGGTCTTAAGGCATATCCTAGGAACCTTGCTGGGGCTGAGCTGCCATGTTTTCTTGGCCTGCTCAACCATGCTTTGACTTCGAACAGGCAGCAACGATTCTTCACGATAAAGTTTTTTGTTTTTTATTATCACTCTCCTCACATATTATTGACACCTACTCATCGACTGGATACATTGCAATGCTTTTGAATGTCCGGAAACACCAGCGTTCATGGCTTTATTTCATTTCCACACATGCCATAACCTCGAGAATCTCTTAAACTAAGCTGAATTACAAAATTTAAGCTCCATAATTGAACTTGGCAGCTGTTCAACTGCTAAAAAAAAGTGTTAATTTGTTCAATTCAGACATAGTTTTCAC
>CM068953.1:6862804-6885171 GCA_035128595.1 Eptatretus atami
GAAGAAGAGATGCTTAAATGTTAGAAATTTGGCTTCATGAAGAGAATGGAAGGTTAGGGCATGTGCGGAAATGAATATAAAGCCATGAACGCTGGCATCTCTGGGCATTTATAAACATTGCAGTGTACCCAGTGTTTCGTAGCGATGATGAATAGGCATTCGATAATATGAGTTTAGAAAAGCGAAAAAAAAAACTTCATCCTTAAGAATTGTTGCGGCCTGTTCCAAATCAAGGCATGGTTGAGTAAGCCAAAAAACATGCGGCTTCTGACCCAGCGAGGTCACCCAGGATACACCTCAGAGCCCATCAAGAGTGCTGACCGAGGATGCGCCTGAGAAAGAATATATTAAATAAGGCCGTTAATTATCTTCAAAAGGGGTGTTTTAATTAACCCAAACACCCAATTTTCAGTCATGCACTTCCTTAAAGTTCCCTTAGTATGCTTGCAAAGTTTCAGGCTGCGAGGTTTCATGGTTTTGGATTATGGAGGAGACAGCCAGACAGACAAACACACACACACACACACACACACACACACACCACAACACACACACACACACACACACACACAGCACACACACAGTCTTATTAATAATAGAGATATGAAAGATTATATTATATTATGGCATTCATTTGAATAAAGATCAGTACAGATTTTGAGTACACAATACCATGATGTTTCAAAAAGAACAATACAACTTTGACTTACTGCCATTTCTTGGTTTATTGACCGTTTTTCTTTTTAGGGTTTGGTGGTGTTATCGTGGTATTTGTTCCCTGGGATTTCGAGCTCCATAGCTCAACTATACCATGACAGTGAAGCACAAGACAAAACTGTGGCTCTGCAGTATGAGAAAAAAATCAGATGTTGACACCCGCCGGAGGTCCTGCTGGGAATACGACCTCAGAACATGTGATGGACCCACAAATTGTGCCATTCAACGTATTATGAAACATTTTCAGCACAAGGGTACAGTGCACAAGCAGAGCAAGGGCAACAGTGGCAGGGCAGCATCAGTAACCAAGAGTCAAGCCAACATTGATGCCGTGCGGGATTCTGCAGTGGACAGCCCAAAGAAGTCCCACTGCCGGTGCTCCCGGGAGCTAGGCATTCAAACTAACATCAGCTGGCATATCCTCACTAAGGAACTGAAGCTTTTCCTATGCATCATCTCTATTAGCATAAACCGAGTCAAGATGACATGAGAAGGAGACTTGATATGTGCAGTTGGCTCAGTGACAAGGATGGAGTGGTACTCAAACTGGATCAACATGATCTGGTTCAGTGATGAAGTCCATTTCCACTGAATGGTGCCATAAACAACCACACCATTTTCTGGGGCCAGAACCACCTGAGGAGATCACTGAGAGGTACCTGAAAGGCCCTAAGGTCACATGCTTCTGCACCTTCAATGCCAGGTGGGGAACGCTAGGCCTTACTGGTTTGAGAATGACAACAGCAGGACGGTGACGATCAATGGTGAGCGCTGCTCAGAAGTTCCATCATGATGTAGCCCAAAAAGGTCACCCCAAACCAGCTCAGCATGACCTGGTTCATGCAGGATGGTGCACCCTCCGCATATATCTGGTGACACCATCGCTTTCTGCGGGGGCTATTCAGAAACTGCTTCGTTGCCCTGGGTACCGCTTATGACTGGGCACCCCATAGCCAAGACTTGAACCCCTGGACTTCTGGTTCTGCGGGGATGCCAAAGGCTCTGTCTATGCCAACCACCCTGCCACACTGGATGATCTGAAGCAGGTGGTGTCAGACTACCTCCAGGCAGTGCCACATGAGACCTACAGGAAAGTTGGACAGAACTTTGGAGTCAGAATCAATGCCTGTCTGAACTGTGGAGGAGCACACATCGAGAAGGTCAAGTACAAGGATTTTTTGTGGAAATGCCAATTTCAGGCCTTGGGCTCTCACTAACTCTTGGAGTGACTGACTGCAATAGCAATCAGTGATAGAAAATGGCATGTCATAAACTTTCAAGAAATGTTTGGTTCACGTTCCTGAGTTTTCTCTTTCTTTGTAAATAAACATTTAAAGTTGAATCTCTCTTTTTGAAACACCTCTAGTATTAATTTTTGTGGTTTACCCGATGAGTTATTTGTAGTAAACAAACAGCCTGATGAACGCACGTACTTGGTAACTAACCCAACTCAATGTAAACAAATAAAGCATCAACTTGATACGAGTGGAAGTTTTGTTGTAAAAACAAAACAAAAAAACAAAACATTTTAAATTGATTGTGATTCATCATGTCTGTACAATAAGGAATTCCTCTTCTCGTGTTCTGCCCGGAAGCAGGTCTAGTACTGCCGAAGCAGATTCTTCATCAGGGATATGTTGGTGGTTTGCTGTTGCCTTCACAGACAATGAGTAATACGAGACAGAATATTGCACTTAATTAATTACAGGAAACTGGAGTGCTTTGCAAAAACTTTACGCGGAGTTCATTTTTTGCAGTAATAGGATGTGGGAGGGAGGGGGGGTGGTGGGGGTCAAAGTTTCCGATATTTTTATGTAAACTCCATGTAGATAGCTCTCTCTTCTAAATTTCTTATCGTCACTTTGTTTTACCAAATTTAATTTATCATTTTCTGAATATTTTTGCACTCCTCAAGCACGACATAATACCTGTTTGGATGGGATAGGCCAAATGGCTTTTACCTTTGTCGGAGTTTGTATTTTCAACCTTCTGGTAATTGTGGACACCTCAAGTGTGGACACGGACAATTACAATGAAAACACAAATGCTTATGCACACTCTCCTCTGAGCTGTCTATCCAGGGTTAAGCTCTGTGTACCGTTTGCCCGAATTACTTGGTTGGCATTAAAACATGCCACGGTTCCTTCACAAAAAGTAGAGCGGCTATCACCGGCACCTCTGCTCTAACCGATGCGCGACAGTGACTTCACCCCTTACAAAGTGTTTTGGGGACATCTGGCCTACATACGCCAACAGGACAAGACAACGCACTCACAAATGAAGACAAGGACACACACACACACACACACACACACAACACAAACACACACACACACACAACACACACACTCACACACCAGTGCCAACACAATTTTCAATTTAAAGTACATATGTGATAGCAACAGAAAATAACCTGCTCACAATTATGAATCTGGTAATTAATTTATCGCAATGCCGCTTTGCTTTCCGGAGCGAGGTTAGTCACCTGCATGAAATGGAGACCTTTCCCAAGGCAGAAACCCGATATATCCCGTTTGGATTGGTTTGAGATCCCGCCGTAAGCGGAATATGCAATACGTTGATCGATGACGAATGATTGTCCCTAGTCATTTGTGAGATGAAATACCAGCAGAAGTCTCACCTCCAAGGTAAGCAACATAAGAAATAATTGAGGATGCTTTTAGTGAAAAAGCACAAAAACCCCAGGCAAGCATTTCATCAGCAATCTGTAATAGAATAAAACAAATGCCTTCAATTGCTTTGTATTGCAGGTGGGTTCTGTGCATCACGGACAGCGATGAACCTCGGAATAAACAAATATTTTGCATTTTAATGCCACATCCTCGGATGCCTGTAGGAGTGCTTGAAATGTTGATTCATTTGGCATAAGTGCAACCACGTGCGCACATCGACACGACCGTCTGTGACGTTTACTGTTGCAATCAATGGCAGAGCATTGACACGGAATGAAAAATTCATTGAGGATTCGCCGCATCCCTCCGGACGGACGGGTCTGTGCGCCGTGCGAAGCAGTCAAAGTGGTACGACCTTGAAAAAAAGGTTGAAAACATGGACTCCAAAGGCATTTGAACTTGTCCACGTCGGAATGAATGCAACCTTGGGCATTGCAAGAGTTTGGTGTGCATGGAAAAGTTTGTTGTGCTCGATATGCCCCTCACCCTTGTCCTTGTGCCATAATCAAAACGGCACGGCTCATGGCACGCTGGTCAGGACAGATTTGTAACTCCTGAACCGGCACGTGAACCACTTCTCGTCTCAGTACGACCCTGTGTGTGAAAACGGAGCTTCGTTTAATGAAAATCCATCCACATATTACTTACGTACACTGAAGTTGGGTGGAAAAGGATATAAATGAGAAAAGATAAATATGAGGATGATCAAAAGAAGGGTGGGTGGATGTGGGAGGTAGGATAAAACGTTTTGGCAAGGGGAGAATGAAGGGGATGGAAAAAAGGGGGTAAATAGAACCACGCAAGAATGCAATGGTGGAGAGGATGGTTAAACATTCGCCATATATATTATTAACACAATTGAGCTAATGCGCATAGGCTATATATATATATATAATATATATATATATTATATATATATATATATATATATATATATATATTATATATATATACACATACTATAAATAGATAAGGAAAGCATAAGGAGGGGGAGGGGTGTCTGGTGTGCGATTGAAGAGGTACAATGAGATGCAGTGTCATGTGCTCAGAGTGACAAAGACAGGATGCAAGTCAGTGGTCGCTCAAAAAAAAAAAAAGCGGTTCTTCGGGCTTGGCCTTCTGATAGCTCTTGTGTGTCCACAGTGGATGAGTCAGAAAAGATATAAAGAACAAGTGAGGATCAGAACAACCCATCATCTATGATTGCTGATTTGCCAACCACCATCAGCTCTCGCTCCAGAAGTGCCCCTTGCGATTGGGGGGGGGGGGTGAGGTGGAGTTTGGGGAGATCAAGGGTGAACCCCACTCGTGTGAGGGTGGTTCCTGGGTGCACAGGTCATGCATCGCCTTCTCTATGCCCACACATGTGGCGTGCCCATTGGTCCAGATGTGCTCCGGGGTGACATCACCCTCCCTGCAAGGTTGCTGGGCTGGAATCACCTTTAGTTGTCCTCTGACTGTGCCATGCATGTCAGCTCCTGACTCAACATGAAGCTGATGTGCAGTGGTCTCCATCTGTCACTCAAACACCTAGGAAGATTGCCGGTGGCTTGCTGCATAACAGAGGCAGTCCCTGCTGATAGGGGAATGTGAAGCGCATACTTGCGCTTGGTGTAACTGTGCTGGTCTTGGTCGGGAGTGAACCAAATGTGTTCGTGGCTGAGGCGACATGATGGGCCCAAGGTGCATGAAGGCAGTGGGTAGTAGTGAGACATATGAGGTTGGTGTGGTTGTGTAGTCGAAGTGTCCTTATTGGGTAATGGCTATGTGGAATATGGACAAGGCTGGAAAGAGGTTGTTTGAATGAAAATAAAGTCTGGTGTGTATATTAAGCAGGCAGGGTGGTTATTGCTGACATTGTGGGAGAGTCATGAAGAAAGCTATGGTGGTCGGATTGGCAGTTTGGTTGCAGGACGCATGTTCAAACAAGGTTGTTTGGGTCGTTTTGTATTTGTTGTCGAGGCTCGTATGAGAGCTAACACACAATGCACAGCAAGGGGGCATGAGACAAGAGGGGTGGGAGAGGAAAGAACAAAACTGTGGGGAACAGAGACATTAGGAGATCTGTGGAGGGGAGAGGGATGGGGAAGGGAACATGGGGTATACAAGATGGTACTACAGGGACTTTCTGGAAGGAAAGCATGGAATTTTAAGGAGGTGGGTTTGGGCTGGATTAACAGGGGTAGAAAGAATCGAGGATTTGGATGGGGGACGATAAGAGGTGGTGATGAGCTGCTGTTTTGAAGGGCTGGAGGGAAGAATGGGATTGAAGAGAGTGAGGGAGTTTATTCCAAAGGCGGGAAAAAAGAGGAATGAAAGAGTGAAGGTGAGCAGCGATTCGGATTTTGGTAGTTTTACCAGAAGGAGATTGCTGGCGGACCTGTGCACCCTGTGGAAATATGGTTGGGAGGGGGGCATATCGCAGGCAGAGCAGGGGGGGTGAGACCGGAGAGGAGACAGTAGAAGACAGAAAGACACACCGACCTTCCTGCGGTGAGAGAGTGAGAGGCCCAAAGGCTCAGCCTCATTGCGAGAAATATCAATGATCTGAAATGCCTTGGTTTCCACAGCGTGAACAGTATGTCCACTCCTCATTTTCATAAATGCCAAGGTGAGCCAATGAAAAAAGCCAAGAATTCACAAGGTTTCGGAAAAGCGATGAAAAATAGAAAACCTATACGCCAAGAAAACCTATAGAAAACAAAGACGCCAAGGTGAACAACGAATAGCCAAGATCTTGTGAAAAAAGCCAAGGAGTGGTCACACTGAGCATGAAGCCAAGAAAGGTGAGAGGCGGGAACACCAGCCAGAGGGGAGAGCAGTACTCCATCAGGCTGTGGACGAAAGCTTTGTATGTTTTTTTTTTTGACGCAAAGTTTTGACACACAAATGCAAATTAGGCTGCTGGAAGCATGTGCTCAGTCTTGTCAGAAGAAGATTGTGTACAGGGAAGACAATGAAGAAAAATGGGAGAAAGAAAAACCTTCCTAAATCGCTCACATGAAAATGAGGAGTGGACATACTGTTCACGCTGTGGAAACCAAGGCATTTCAGATCATTGATATTTCTCGCAATGAGGCTGAGCCTTTGGGCCTCTCACTCTCTCACCGCAGGAAGGTCGGTGGTCTTTCTGTCTTCTACTGTCTCCTCTCCGGTCTCACCCCCCCACCCCCTGCTCTGCCTGCGATATGCCCCCCCTCCCAACCATATTTCCACAGGGTGCACAAGGTCCGCCAGCATCTCCTTCTGGTAAAACTACCAAAATCACGAATCGCTGCTCACCTTCACTCTTTCATTCCTCTTTTTTCCCGCCTTTGGAATAAACTCCCTCACTCCTTCAATCCCATTCCTCCTCCAGCCCTTCAAAACAGCAGCTCATCACCACCTCTTATCGTCCCCCATCCAAATCTCGATCTTTTCTACCCTGTTAATCCAGCCCAAACCCACCTCCTTAAAATTCCATGCTTTCCTTCCAGAAAGTCCCTGTAGTACCATCTTGTATACCCCATGTTCCCTTCCCCCATCCCTCTCCCCTCCACAATCTCGCTCTAATGTCTCTGTTCCCCACAGTTTTGTTCTTTCCTCTCCCACCCCTCTTGTCTCATGCCCCCTTGCTGTGCATTGTTGTGTTAGCTCTCATACGAGCCTCGACAACAAATACAAAACGACCCAAACAACCTTGTTTGAACATGCGTCCTGCAACCAAACTGCCAATCCGACCACCATAGCTTTCTTCATGACTCTCCCACAATGTCAGCAATAACCACCCTGCCTGCTTAATATACACACAGACTTTATTTTCATTCAACAACCTCTTTCCAGCCTTGTACCATATTCCACATAGCCATTACCCAAATAAGGACACTTCGACTACACAACCACACCAACCTCATATGTCTCACTACTACCCACTGCCTTCATGCACCTTGGGCCCATCATGTCGCCTCAGCCACGAACACATTTGGTTCACTCCCGGACCAAGACCAGCACAGTTACACCAAGCGCAAGTATGCGCTTCACATTCCCTATCAGCAGGGACTGCCCTGTTATGCAGCAAGCCACGGCAATCTTCCTAGTGTTTGAGTGACAGATGGAGACCACTGCACATCAGCTTCATTGTTGAGTCAGGAGCTGACATGCATGGCACAGTCAGAGGACAACTAAAGGTGATTCCAGCCCAGCAACCTTGCAGGAGGGTGATGTCACCCCGGAGCACATCTGGACCAATGGGCACGCCACATGTTGTGGGCATAGAGAAGGCGATGCATGACCTGTGCACCCAGGACCACCCTCAACACGAGGTGGGGTTCACCCTTGATCTCCCCAAACTCCACCTCACCCCCCCCCCCCAATCGCAAGGGGCACTTTCTGGAGCGAGAGCTGATGGTGGTTGGCAAAATCAGCAATCATAGATGATGGGTTGTTCTGATCCTCACTTTGTTCTTTATATCTTTTCTGACTCATCCACTGTGGACACACAAGAGCTATCAGCAAGGCCAAGCCCGAAGAACCGCTTTTTTTTTTTGAGCGACCACTGACTTGCATCCTGTCTTGTCACTCTGAGCACATGACACTGCATCTCACTTGTACCTCTTCACGCACACCAGACACCCTCCCCCTCCTTATGCCTCCTTATCTATTTATAGTATGTGATATATATATATATATATATATATATATATATATATATATATATATTATATATATATATATATATATATATAGCCATATGCGCATTAGCTCAATTGTGTTAATAATATATATGGCCGAATGTTTAACCATCCCTCTCCACCATTGATCTTGCGTGGTTCTATTTACCCCCTTTTTTCCATCCCCTTCATTCTCCCCTTGCCAAAACGTTTTATCCTACCTCCCACATCCACCCACCTCTCTTTGATCATCCTCATATTTATCTTTTCTCATTTATCCTTTTCCACCCAACTTCCAGTGTACGTAAGTAATATGTGGATGGATTTTCATTAAACGAAGCTCCGTTTTCACACACAGGGTCGTACTGAGACGAGAAGTGGGTTCACGTGCCGGTTCAGGAGTTACAATCTGTCCTGACCAAGCGTGCCATGAGCCGTGCCGTTTTGATTATGGCACAAGGACAAGGGTGAGGGGCATATCGAGCACAACAAAACTTTTCCATGCACACCAAACTCTTGCAATCCCAAGGTTGCATTCATTCCGACGTGGACAAGTTCAAATGCCTTTGGAGTCCATGTTTCAACCTTTTTTTCAAGGTCGTACCACTTTGACTGCTTCGCACGGCGCACAGACCCGTCCGTCCGGAGGGATGCGGCGAATCCTCAATGAATTTTTCATTCCGTGTCAATGCTCTGCATTGATTGCAACAGTAAACGTCACAGACGGTCGTGTCGATGTGCGCACGTGGTTGCACTTATGCCAAATGAATCAACATTTCAAGCACTCCTACAGGCATCCGAGGATGTGGCATTAAAATGCAAAATATTTTGTTTATTCCGAGGTTCATCGCTGTCCGTGATGCACAGAACCCACCTGCAATACAAAGCAATTGAAGGCATTTGTTTATTCTATTACAGATTGCTGATGAAATGCTTGCCTGGGGTTTTTGTGCTTTTTCACTAAAAGCATCCTCAATTATTTCTTATGTTGCTTACCTTGGAGGTGAGACTTCTGCTGGTATTTCATCTCACAAATGACATGGGACAATCATTCGTCATCGATCAACGTATTGCATATTCCGCTTACGGCGGGATCTCAAACCAATCCAAACGGGATATATCGGGTTTCTGCCTTGGGAAAGGTCTCCATTTCATGCAGGTGACTAACCTCGCTCCGGAAAGCAAAGCGGCATTGCGATAAATTAATTACCAGATTCATAATTGTGAGCAGGTTATTTCTGTTGCTATCACATATGTACTTTAAATTGAAAAATTGTGTTGGCACTGGTGTGTGAGTGTGTGTGTTGTGTGTGTGTGGTGTTTGTGTGTGTGTGTGTGTGTTGGTGTGTGTGTGTTCCTTGTCTTCATTTGTGAGTGCGTTGTCTTGTCCTGTTGGCGTATGTAGGCCAGATGTCCCCAAAACACTTTGTAAGGGGTGAAGTCACTGTCGCGCATCGGTTAGAGCAGAGGTGCCGGTGATAGCGCCTCTACTTTTTGTGAAGGAAACCGTGGCATGTTTAATGCCAACCAAGTAATTCGGGCAAACGGTACACAGAGCTTAACCCTGGATAGACAGCTCAGAGGAGAGTGTGCATAAGCATTTGTGTTTTCATTGTAATTGTCCGTGTCCACACTTGAGGTGTCCACAATTACCAGAAGGTTGAAAATACAAACTCCGACAAAGGTAAAAGCCATTTGGCCTATCCCATCCAAACAGAGTATTATGTCGTGCTTGAGGAGTGCAAAAATATTCAGAAAATGATAAATTAAATTTGGTAAAACAAGTGACGATAAGAAATTTAGAAGAGAGAGCTATCTACATGGAGTTTACATAAAAATATCGGAAACTTTTGACCCCCACCACCCCCCTCCCTCCCACATCCTATTACTTGCAAAAAATGAACTCCGTAAAGTTTTTGCAAAGCACTCCAGTTTCCTGTAATAAATTAAGTGCAATATTCTGTCTCGTATTACTCATTGTCTGTGAAGGCAACAGCAAACCACCCAACATATCCCTGATGAAGAATCTGCTTCGGCAGTACTAGACCTGCTTCCGGGCAGAACACGAGAAGAGGAATTCCTTATTGTACAGACATGATGAATCACAATCAATTTAAAATGTTTTGTTTTTTTGTTTTGTTTTTACAACAAAACTTCCACTCGTATCAAGTTGATGTCTTTATTTGTTTACATTGAGTTGGGTTAGTTACCAAGTACGTGCGTTCATCAGGCTGTTTGTTTACTACAAATAACTCATCGGTTAACCACAAAAATTAAATACTAGGGTGTTTCAAAAAGAGAGATTCAACTTTAAATGTTTATTTACAAAGAAAGAGAAAACTCAGGAACGTGAACCAAACATTTCTTGAAAAGTTTATGACATGCCATTTTCTATCACTGATTGCTATTGCAGTCAGTCACTCAAGAGTTAGTGAGAGCCCAAGGCCTGAAATTGGCATTTCCACAAAATCCTTGTACTTGACCTTCTCGATGTGTGCTCCTCCACAGTTCAGACAGGCATTGATTCTGACTCCAAAGTTCTGTCCAACTTTCCTGTAGGTCTCATGTGGCACTGCCTGGAGGTAGTCTGACACACCTGCTTCAGATCATCCAGTGTGGCAGGGTGGTTGGCATAGACAGAGCCTTTGGCATCCCGCAGAACCAGAAGTCCAGGGGTTCAAGTCTTGGCTATGGGTGCCCAGTCATAAGCGGTACCCAGGGCAACGAAGCAGTTTCTGAATAGCCCCGCAGGAAAGCGATGGTGTCACAGATATATGCGGAGGGTGCACCATCCTGCATGAACCAGGTCATGCTGAGCTGGTTTGGGGTGACCTTTTGGGGCTACATCATGATGGAACTTCTGAAGCAGCGCTCACCATTGATCGTCACCGTCCTGCTGTTGTCATTCTCAAACAGTAAGGCCTCAGCGTTCCCCACCTGGCATTGAAGGTGCAGAAGCATGTGACCTTAGGCCCTTTCAGGTACCTCTCAGTGATCTCCTCAGGTGGTTCTGGCCCCAGAAAATGGTGTGGTTGTTTATGGCACCATTCAGTGGAAATGGACTTCATCACTGAACCAGATCATGTTGATCCAGTTTGAGTACCACTCCATCCTGTCACTGAGCCAACTGCACATATCAAGTCTCCTTCTCATGTCATCTTGACTCGGTTTATGCCTAATAGAGATGATGCATAGGAAAAGCTTCAGTTCCTTAGTGAGGATATGCCAGACTGATGTTAGTTTGATGCCTAGCTCCCGGGAGCACCGCAGTGGGACTTCTTTGGGCTGTCCACTGCAGAATCCCGCACGGCATCAATGTTGGCTTGACTCTTGGTTACTGATGCTGCCCTGCCACTGTTGCCCTTGCTCTGCTTGTGCACTGTACCCTTGTGCTGAAAATGTTTCATATACGTTGAATGGCACAATTTGTGGGTCCATCACATGTTCTGAGGTCGTATTCCCAGCAGGACCTCCGGCGGGTGTCAACATCTGATTTTTTCTCATACTGCAGAGCCACCAGTTTTGTCTTGTGCTTCACTGTCAATGGTATAGTTGAGCTATGGAGCTCGAAATCCCAGGGAACAAATACCACGATAACACCACCAAACCCTAAAAAGAAAAACGGTCAATAAACCAAGAAATGGCAGTAAGTCAAAGTTGTATTGTTTTTTTGAAACATCATGGTATTGTGTACTCAAAATCTGTACTGATCTTTATTCAAATGAATGCCATAATATAATATAATCTTTCATATCTCTATATTAATAAGACTGTGTGTGTGTGTGTGTGTGTGTGTGTGTGTGTGTGTGTGTGTGTGTGTGTGTGTGTGTGTGTGTGTGTGTGTTTGTCTGTCTGGCTGTCTCCTCCATAACTCCAAAACCATGAAACCTCGCAGCCTGAAACTTTGCAAGCATACTAAGGGAACTTTAAGGAAGTGCATGACTGAAAATTGGGTGTTTGGGTTAATTAAAACACCCCTTTTGAAGATAATTAACGGCCTTATTTAATTATATCTTTTCTCAGGCGCATCCTCGGTCAGCACTCTTGATGGGCTCTGAAGGTGTATCCTGGGTGACCTCGCTGGGTCAGAAGCCGCATGTTTTTTGGCTTACTCAACCATGCCTTGATTTGGAACAGGCCGCAACAATTTCTTAAGGATGAAGTTTTTTTTTTCGCTTTTCTAAACTCATATTATCGAATGCCTATTCATCATCGCTACGAAACACTGGGTACACTGCAATGTTTATAAATGCCCAGAGATGCCAGCGTTCATGGCTTTATTTCATTTCCGCACATGCCCTAACCTTGCCTTTCTTCTTCAATGAAGCCAATTTTCAAAATTTAAGCTACAGAATTGAACTTACTAGCAGTTCCGATGCTATAAAAAGTGTTCCGCTGCACTGGTGTTTATCGATGGCAATCGGTAATAGCAGGCTAGCCAGGCGTTCCGTGAAGTACTTGTTGCGTGCTTCAGTCACTTGCGAGCGGCCTCCAGTTGATGGCGATGTAGTTCGTGTCCTGATCAGGATGGACAGTCGACATTATGACAAGGTGTAGGTTGGTGTAAGCACACACGGACGTGTACATTATGGGTAGATTTGGATCTGCAAGGGCTCTCCACGGGTGTGTGGACATGACAGGCCTGTTTCAGGCACCGTGGTGGCAACGCTTCATCCCGTATCTTAAGGCGCTGTCACACCTTGACGATTTAGCCAGCGTATGCCGACTTATGAAAAATTTGTCTAAAACGCTGGCACACGTCGAATACGTTATGGTAAGTTTTGCATACGTTAAGAGCATGCTGAAAAACACTGCCATACGTCGTAGTACGCTCGCTTTCATCGCTGTACTTTGCGTTTGTCCTCAAATTTTAGCATGCTTGAAATTTTACGACGTATGCCAGCGTATGACTCACATGTTCCGCTCCGCTGGCCATAAGTTGTAGGCACGTTATGCGATCGTTGACACACGTCGACACAACGTTACTTGTAAGTTACTCATAAGTCGAAACACGTCGAGGTAATGATTAGCGTACCGAAAACTTATTTATAACCTATGAGAAAACGTGTTGTAGGCACGTTACACGATCGTTGACACACGTCGAGGCACGTTATGCGATCGTTGACACACGTCGAGGGGCACGTTACTTGTAAGTTACTCAAAAGTCGAAACACGTCGAGGTAATGCTTAGCGTACCCAAAACTTATTTCTAACCTATGAGTACCGTGC
The DNA here is from genome assembly GCA_035128595.1 of Eptatretus atami. Lineage (NCBI taxonomy): Eukaryota > Metazoa > Chordata > Myxini > Myxiniformes > Myxinidae > Eptatretus > Eptatretus atami. The sequence continues at coordinate 6,876,093 of CM068953.1, forward strand.
TTTGAACCTATGTGTAACGTACCTCCAACGCATATTGACGTATGTAGACGTATTTGATTGACGTCTTCCGGACGACCACAGAACTTACTGAACGTGTTTCTAATTTTACAGCTAACCGTATAATTGCGTATTGGCAGCGTTTAAAAAAAACAAAAAAAAACCAATAACTTCCGATATTCGTCACGTGCCGTTACGTCACGTCGATTGCCTCTTAGTTTGCTCATGTCTTATTCTTAGTTCCTCTCTGTGAATATTTTCTGTTTGAGGATATTGTCACGTCGACGTCGAAACTTAAAAGCAATGTCCGAATATTATTTTAGAATTCATGATAGACTAACAAAAAAAAAAAAAAAAAAAAAAAAAAAAACAACAACAACTTCAGATATTTCGTCACGTGCCTTCACGGAGCCAAGGATAAAAAAAGAAAATGTGCCTTGACGGAGAAAATAAGTTTTGGGTATGCTAAACATTACCCGACGTGTTTCGACTTATGAGTAACTTACAAGGAACTTGTGTCGACGTGTGTCAACGATCGCATATCGTGCCTACAACTTATTCCCAGCTTAGCGAACGAGTGAGCCATAACGGCGAGTACATGTAAAATTTTCAGCATGCTTGAAATTTCACTACGTACGAGACGTACCACGAAATATGACAGCGTACTTCATCGTTTTTCACGCGTGCTCTTAACGTATACACAACTTACCCATACCGTATTCGACGTGTGCCAGCTTGGTTCGGCATTTTTCATCGGTCGGCATACGCTGGCTAAATCGTCAAGTGTGACTGCGTGGTTGACACTTTCAATTTTCAGGCGGTTATGATTAAATTGGCGTGCGGCAGGTTTTTAACAGGATACGCCACGAGTTCGTCGGCGATACGTGCAGCGCGCTATGCTCTAAGTTAAACTATCGTTGGGCATAGGTTGTGAACGCCGACAACAGGCTAAGCATTCGTTGGTATAAGTTATCTATAAGACAACGAAACGTTCTGTGCCCGTTACTAATATGTTATGCATACGACCAACACGTTATGAATACGACCAAAACTTAAAAAAAAAAACACATCAAAATTTCAGCGTACGCCAACGTTTTACATACATTTTTATACGTTGCCATTGCTGGCTAAATCGTCAAGGTGTGACAGGCGCCTTTATGAAGGTTTTATCAGGATTTCCTTTGTCCTCATGAATGTTTCTAAAGCGTCGTGTGTGTGTGTGTGTGTGTGTGTGTGTGTGTGTGTGTGTGTGTGCGTGCTCATAAAGCATAACATATTCTTTCTGCTAATTCACCTACCCCCACTTCTCTCTTTCTGTCTCTCTGTCTCTCTGTGTCCCTGTCTCTCTGTCTCCCTGTCTCCGTGTCTCCCTGTCTCCCTGTCTATCCCATCCTTGCTTTACCCCCCCCCCCTCCCCCCCCAACACAGTGCAGCACCAAACTCCCATACCTAGCTCTTTCACTCTTCCCTCCCCCTCTCTCTCTATATCTCTGGTGATTATCTACATTAGTGTCTGGAATGTGATTATGTCCGGGAGGTGTTCGTCTGGCGACGCATCCGAGCGATGTTCATTCTGCCAACGCGTCTGGGTGGTGTTCGTCTGCGGAAGCGTCCAGGTAGTGTTTGTCTGCAGACGCGTCCTGGTTGTGTTTCACGCTTTTCTCTGGGCAGCATTTACAGTTGAAAATGGATTTCAGACATTATTTGTTTCCATCTTCACACCAGCTACTCAATACAGAATCATTTTGATAAGACAGTATGAAGCATAATTAATGCTCCACCACACGTCTGCCTTCTCTTCCTCACCTCATACTACCTTTCCTTCCCCTGTATATATGTGTATAATATATTGTTGTGGGCCGGGATCCGTGGCGAGAACGACCACTAGGCGGGGGAGGTTACGTCATCTCCCACCAGACTCCCGGAATTGTAGGCCGTTGCTCTCGGATAACTCCGTGAGCCGGCGGGTTCGCTGAACCGATCGTGGACGCAATATCTCAAACCGCGTAGCGTCGGGTCTTTTTGTCTAGAACCAATTTACCTAATTAACTGCGCGATTTCGACAAATGGGGGAACCACGCCCTCGGCACGTCTTGCTCGAACCGGATCACTCTACCGACTGCGGTAGAGTTCCAACTACCGACTACCAACTCCGGTTCGGGTACAGTCGAGCGGAACTACCAAAGCCGTGTGCCGGCTAGGTTTGAACCGATTATCGGGGGATAAAAAACGACCTAAACTCAGATCGAACCATGCTGGACCAATGCAAGAAAGGACGGAAACGAACTGGGGACATTTCTGCAATTGTTTTATTCACAAATAAAAAAAGACACAGGGCAAGACTTATTGCAGATATGCAAGCAATAATTACAATGATGGAAAACACTTAACAAGTTCTACTTATAAGATGGGCCCACACACTCAGCACACACCTCAGACGATTTATTGAAAAGATCCCCACAGCCAGAGAGGGAGAGACGAGCTAGGGGACGCAGTTCACGTGAGTAACCTGCATGTTGAACGGAGGGATTGCTCCACGGTGTGGCACCTGCTAATTGGTGCATGCAGTCTTGGTCCACAGTCACATGCGTGGGGCTCGTGCCCGGGGAGGAACCGAGCGGGGCAGTCGGAGTCCAGGGCGGCGATCAGGGTCGCAGACGGGACCCAGGAAAACACCACGAACGCACAAAATGTAGAGTGCACACCAACCAACTTGGCCTCCAAAATAACTCTCGTTCCTCCTCACAAGAGACTTACTCAGAACAACCGACCGAAGCCCCTCATTAAACTCTCCGCGAGGATGGCGTCGTAACTTTTATGGACCTCCTGAACGGGGGCGGGGCTCGGTGGAACAGACGTCATGTCTGTCCTGATTGGACAGGGCTCCATGGATCCACCTTTCTGGGCAAGGGTTTCGGCCTGCAGGGAAACCCCGCCCCCACTCCACGTCGTGCCCTATACTCGTCCAAACTAAGTTACAGAGTTTGGTGGAAGCTGAGAAGGAACTGCCAGAGATTCTGCCTCGGACAGCGAGTCGCCAGTTAGGCGAGTGAAGCGCTTGTGCAGTGTGATGATTGGTTTGTTTGTTGGATGGTCTGTTGGATGATCGTGGAGGTGGCTCGTTGGATGATTTGTTGGATAGCGTTAGATGGTTTTTGATGGTTCATTGGATGTAATAACTCCCTAAAAGGACATCGCAATGCACACCTTTGATTCTCCCACTAGACAAAAGGACGGGACCTGTCTCACATGTACTTAACGGAAATAACTGACTCTTGGGACATCTGTATGTTTAAATGCATATGATTTCCAGATCCATAACAATATATATATATATATATTATATATATATAATATATATATTATAATATATATATATATATATATATATATATATATATAATATAATGTATGAAGACCCATCCCACATCACTCATCTGCGAATTGAGGGAATACCCAATCAGCTCTCACCAAATCAATTAAACCAGGGGCTAGGGTTTATATAATATATTGACGCCTCCACACTGCTTCACCGAAAAAAGCTGGCATAAATGCAACCCAAGAAGGTCTACACAAGGTAAGAAATTTGCTGTTTTAGAACCATTCCCAGAGTTCTCCACAAGTTCCTCGTTTGTTATGCTTTGAAGAACAAACTTTTTTCCTGTTCATGACCTGACGGTTCCTGTTTATGACTCAAGTTCCTGTTTTTCAAAACTCACGTTCCTGTTTACGAAACTCATGTTCTTTTATGAACGAGGAACAATTTTCGGTTTTGATGCGATTCCGTACGAGCTGAATATGCTCGACTGAGGTGAGTAATTCACTGTGCAAGGGACGCTCTTTAGGCCACGTCAGTTGTGGTTGATCCTGCCCCAGGCGGAGTTTATCTTCTAGTCTTGGGGATTTCAATGCATCAATTCTGGAACTGATAGTGATCGGGTTCGGACAGCACTTCATTAGGTCCCCAGGGGTCTGGAAACTGTGAACCAGAATAGTAGTAAATTTCTTGAACTTTGGGAGAAGACCATTGACTTCGGTGCTGGTTCATGGTTCAAGCAAACCACAGGCTTAATGCTGGACTTGGTATTCCTAAACGCTGGTGAGTGTGGTAAAGAGAGACCATGTGCTCATTGGATGCTTCCAGAAATGAGTCTATTGGATGTGCTCAGTTCCTTAATAAAAATTGTGACCACAGGTTGTTGTGCAAACTCTGAAATGCTGCCTTTAATCCGGGGAGAATGGTATTGTCCCGCCCAGGCTGGATGTGTCAAGCCTCAAAGATGAGAGGCGTAGCTAGGAGTTTTGCGAACAAGCTGGTGGGAGTTGGGGATCTGACGTGCTTTCGGGCGAATCCTGAAAGAGTTTCTGGGAGTGCCTTCAACACACATCCTTGATGTTTGGCTGCGGTGTGATGTGTATGGGAACTCAACAAAGCGGCGAAAGTAGGAATGTTGTTCTCTCAGGACCAGCTGGGATACCAGCGACCAGGACGTTGAGGGCCAGAACTTATTGGCAGGCTGGCTGTTACGGGACGTTGAGGTGTAAAATTGTAGGTGTGCTGAGGGTGGACAAGGAGACCGATGTGCGAGGAAGTTGGTGAGGCGGTGGGACAACACCTGTGATCGAAGTGATTCTCATCCCACTTGTAGGGTAATTCTCCCTCTCCTACACTCGCATTGGTGTTCCCAAGCCCATCACTTAGTGCACTGCAGTAGATGCGGAGATGGTGGGCTTGACATAGGAGTCTGACGTGAAGGCCGCTGGGCTGGTTACTTGAGCGGTTGCACCAGACTGACTCACCAACTGTTGAGCTTGATGGTCGGTGTTGGTTAACTATCATATTGGAATGACCCTCCCCAATCAACTGTGATCCACCTTCGTTTGTGGAAACATTGGCTGCGGTGAACCGGTTGAAATGGGGTAAAGCATCATGTGGCATCTTTGTGGCATCAAGCTGAACTTCTAAAGTCTTGGTGGAAATGCTGGACTCAGGCTATTCATGCAGTTATGTGCTCTGCCTGGAACGAAGACATCATCCAACTGACTGGAAGAGGTGCCTTGTCCCTATCTGGAAAGGGGAAGTTGATTGGGGGGCCAAGACTGCAACACAACGACGGCAAGGGTGACGCTGCTCTCTGTGCCGGGCACGGTCTTTGCTCAGATTATTCTTGAATAGGGGTTCCCGCCACCATCTTGCTTGAGCAACCAGCACCCTAGAATATAGCATTCAGGCTTTACACCAAGAGGTTCAACGATTGACCGTATCCGTTCCTCCTTGGGGTCCCACCGAACGCAGACGCACAGTTTTGGCAGGGGATGCTTGCAGCCGATTGGTTGATCTCTGCAAAGCATTCGATTCAGTGAATTCGGGATGCGCTCTGGGGAGGATCTTGTTCTTTGTGGGGTGCCATCAATGTGATGTGTGTCTGTAACTAATTTAACCTCTGGTACTGGAGAAGTGCTGTAGATGTGGTGATTCACATCTGGCTTATTTCCAGTGTTGCTGGATTATCAGGTGTGGAGTCCTGGCCCCCACACTTTTCAGTGTTGTATGGACTGCATTCTGGGAAGGATGTTGGAGGGATAAGCAGTGGTGCATCATTTGGGAATCTCAAGTCTCTGACCTTGATTAATTGCAAGATGATGGCGAGTCATCTTATGCAAGACTCTAGTATCCTTGGGTGCCCTCAAGTGCTGAATGAGAGATCAGAGACCTGGGATATTGGTTTCTTGGGTGCAACAACAAGAATCCAGGCCTTTCACATGACATCAATGATGCTGCTATAATTTACTTACCTGTTTTGTTGTGAGAGTTGAGGTCACGGAGATTCACTATCCTTGGAGTGATATTCATGTCCTGCTGGTGTGAGCCAAGAGGTCTAATCAGACATCTGCTGTTAGGGCCTGGGGGAGTCATTGGATCACGTGAGCTCTAGTTGGTGTGCGCTGTCGTCTGTATGACAGGAGGACGAAAAGTCGAGTCTTCATGTCCTTTGTGTTCCAGTCTTGCTTACGAGATGATGAGACTTTGGACTTCTGACAGAGATTCTGAGATGGAGATTGATGTCTTGCGATACCAGGTCTACTTCGGAGAATCTTTGGCTATGCTGGTCGGTCTTTGTGTCCACTGAGCATTTGCTGAGCAGAGAATTCAAATGGATATTTGTGAACCTGCATGGTACGTGACGTTAGCTGGGCTGTTTGAAACTGTGGCTCATTTTCTGCCGCTGATTCCTGCTCACGCAAATTACTCTCAAGGTGAACGAGCTTCGTGCTCACCTGCTCACCATGTGCCTCTTGTGCAGGCAGGTGGATCGGCATCTCGTGGAGATTGGATGGGCAGGCATCTGCCTGGGGATGGCCAGACGGAGACCCCTGGAGTACCATTCGGAATGTGCCCGCAGTGATGCGCCTGCTCCAGCACATGCTTCCATACTACCCTTAACCGGATGAAGTTGCCCCCAAATCCACATGAATCTGCAGAATGGTGTTTCTCTTCATTTACCTCGTGAGTATTCGTAATATTGTATTTGTTAAATTTCTGGTAGTGTTTAATTTGTGATTGGAATGATCTGTTTGAATGAAAATATAGAGGTTTGAGTTTAAAGTACAATGAGGAATTCACTCAGGGGTTCCACTCGTGACATATTCGCAGATTCGCATTTGTGGTTTGCATTTTTGACCCAGTCCTTCACTATTCGTGTTCCGGGCAGCTGTCCAGAGCTTCCGTGCATAACACAGGTACTCCGCTCATATAAAATAACCATTTACTTAGATACAGTCACGACGACAAAACAAAAGTGATCACCTCCGTACGCTGTTGAGTAATAAATCCAAACCTCAGGTACGAGATTAAGTTTGCCTTCACGGACACCACGGTGAGACCCATGGTAACGAAGCATAAGGCATCCACACACCTGCGGAGAGATGCCAAATTACAGATCCAAATTACACATTTATGTCCTCCACCTTGAAGCAGCTGCTGACTGTAAATCCAAATCAAGGATATGAATTGTTACCACCCATCCACTCTGGGTGCTCGGCAAGTGGTTAAGCACTCAAGCAAGCACTCAATGAAATGGTTGCAAGTGATAGCGGAATGTCCAAATTATGACAAATAAACATTTTTTAGGAGGTTGGACAACTGCTGCTAGTTCAAATCTGGAGGTTAAAGTTTGTAATGCAGCTTAGGTTAAGAGATTTCCTCTATGTGTAGTGTGATGTGCAGAAAAGAAACAAAGCCACAAACACTGTGTCTCCTGTGTTTATAGGCATTGCAATGTTCCCAGCAATTTGCAATATGACAAAGCACGATTCCAAATTAGCTGAGGAAGGTGGAACCCCCCCCCCAAAAAAAAAAAACAAAAACAAAACAACAATTAATCATTAAGAATTGCTTGCGGCCTGTTCCAAGACAAAATGGTTGAGCAGGCCAAGAAACATGGCGTCTAAGACCGCATTGAGGTACCAGAATACAAACTTAAGCACCCAGAGAGCGAGGTGACCGAGGATGCTTTATTGAAGGATATAATTTAAATAACGCTGTAATTATCTCAATAAGAATGTTTTATTAATCTAAACAATCGTTTCACAATTTTCACTCTTGCACTCCTGGACTTCCTGAACATGCCTGCAGAAGTTTCAGTGTGCCCGGTTTCCTGATTGGAGTTTATGGAGGACACACAAGCACACACACACACACACACACACACACACTCACACTCTGGACTTCACTCGTTCATGTAACGATATCTGCTGTGAGAAACATGCCTGATACATTGCTGTTGAGGAAACATGTTGTGATATCTTTGCTGTTGAGAAACATGGTGAGATTTCTTTGCTCTAGATTAAACTTGGCTCTTGGCTTGCAGACTTCCTTCTCCTGTCGCGTCAACATGTGGCCCTTAAATGGAGTTTTCATCCCTCTTCTTCCAGGCCTGGAGTATTTCAATCGGTATGCTTCTGGTCCCTGTTCTCCTTTTCTGGTTTTCATCAATGAATCTCTCCAACTCTCTGGAAAAATCCTCTATATGTCTTTGCTGATGACCTTCACCCCTCTGTCAGCAGCGCATCGGTCATGCCGTCAGACCCATAAGCAGAGCTTCTTTCCGTCACTGCAGATTCGGGATAAATCACAAAGCTGGTCCAAACACGTGGAACATGTTCTTTCATGCCGTACAAATCTCAACTCTCACTATGTCTCTCTGAAGCACCGTTTAGACCGCCCCACCGCCCCCCATCCACTTTCTCTCACAATCCTCTGGACTAAGGTCCTTTCTTCAAGTTTGGTCTCACTAATCTTGCCATGACTTCCTGGGAAAGCCACATTTCAAACCTCGCCTCAAAGCCAGTCGCAGACTGGGAATCCTCCTCAGTCAAAGTCCTTCTCGCCAGCTGAGCTCCTGACACTTAAAAGCTTTTGTCACAGCCTTGATGAGTACGCTCTTCCCTCTGTGCTGGTGCTCCTGCCTCCACCTTCTCTCGCTTCACGCTGTGGAAACCAAGGCATTTCGATTCATTGGCATCTCCGCCAATGAGTGAAGATCTTGGGCCTCTCACCTCTCACCGACAGGCCTGGTCGGTGGGGTATTTCTGTCTTCTTCCTGTCTCCTCTCCAGTCTCACCCCCTGCTTTTCTCTGGATTTGTCCCCCACACATTTCGCAGGGCTGCTCTAAGGTCCAGCCAACAACCCCTTCTGTAAAAACTAAAAATCACTGCAATCACTGCTTCACCTTCACTCTTTTCATTCCTCTTTTTTCCCACACTTTGTGAAGAACTCCCTCACTCTATCAATCCCATTCTTCCCTCCAGGGCTTCAAAACTAGCTGTATCACCACACCTCTTTCGATCCCCATCCAAATCCTGATCTTTCCATCCCGATAATCCAACAAGCCCACTTTCAAATTCCCTGCTTTTCCTTCCTGAAAGTCCGTAATGTCCATGCTTGTATTCCCATGTTCCCGGCCCCATCACCTCTCCCTTCCACAGATCTCCTATGTCTCTGTCTCCCACTGTTTTGTCCTTCCTGACTCCCACTCCTCTTGTTCATGCCCCCTTGCTGTGCGTTGTAGTTGGCTCTGC
>CM068953.1:6902736-6915312 GCA_035128595.1 Eptatretus atami
CCTTTCTCGGCTTCACGCTGTGGAAGCCAAGGCATTTCGGATCATTGGCATCTCCCGCAATGAGGCTAAGTCTATGGGCCTCTCACGCTCTCACCGAAGGCTGGTCGGTGGTCTTTCTGTCTTCTACCGTCTCCTCTCCAGTCTCACCCCCCTGCTTTCTCTGCGATTTGTCCCCACCACATTTCCGCAGGGCGCTCAAGGTCTGACAACAACCTCCTTCTGTTAAAACTACCAAAATCACGAATCACTGCTCACCTTCACTCTTTCATTCCTCTTTTTTCCCACATTTGGAATAAACTCCCTCACTATATTCAATCCCATTCTTCCCTCCAGGGCTTCAAAACTGCTGTTCACCAACACCTCTTGTCGTCCCCCATCCAAATCCTCGATCTTTTCTACCCCCGATAATCCACCCAAGCCCACCTCCTTCAAATTCCCTGCTTTCCTTCCTGAAAGTCCCTGTAATGTCCATCTGTATTCCCCATGTTCCCCACCCCATCCCTCTCCCTTCCACCGATCTCCTAGTGTCTCTGGTCTCCACTGTTTTGTCCTTCCTACTCCGACCCCTCTTGTCTCATGCCCCCCTTGCTGTGCGTTGTGAGTTGGCTCTCACATGGAGCCTCAACAAGGTAAACAAACAAGAAAAAATGCCGTTTTATTTTTGGCTTTTAAGAAACATGGTACGATATCTTTGATGTCATGAAACATTCCTCGATATGTTTACTGTTGAGAAACATGCCGCGATATCTTTGCTGTTATGAAACATTCCATGATATCTTTGCTGTTGAGCAACATGCAGCGATATCTTTGCTGGTGAGAAAGAATCCATGATATCTTTGCTGGTAAGAAGCATGTCGTGATATCTTTGCTGGTGAGAAAGATGCCACAATATCTTTGCTGTTATTAAACATGCCATGATATCTTTGTTGTTAAAAAACATGCCACAATATCTTTGCTGGTAAGAAGCATGTCGTGATATCTTTGCTGGTAAGAAACATGCCACGATATCTTTTGCTGTTAAGAAACATGCCATGATATATTTTGCTGTTCAGAAACATGCCATGATATCTTTGCTGGTAAGAAGCATGTCGTGATATCTTTGCTGGTAAGAAACATGCCACGATATCTTTTGCTGTTTGGAAACATGCCACGATATCTTTTGCTGTTAAGAAACATGCCATGATATCTTTGCTGGTAAGAAGCATGTCGTGATATCTTTGCTGGTAAGAAACATGCCGCGATATATTTTGCTGTTTGGAAACATGCCACGATATCTTTTGCTGTTAAGAAACATGCCATGATATATTTTGCTGTTTGGAAACATGCCACGATATCTTTTGCTGTTAAGAAACATGCCATGATATATTTTGCTGTTCCGAAACATGCCATGATATCTTTGCTGGAAAGAAACATGCCGCGATATGTTTGTTGGAAAGAAACATGCCATGATATCTTTGCTGTGGAAGAAACATGCCCATGAAATATTTTGCTGTTCAGAAAGCACGGCCATGAGTATCTTTTGGCCTGTTCAGAAACATGCCCAGTGATGATCTTTTCTGGAAAAAACATGCCCGGATATCTTTGTCTGGGAAAAAGAACATGGGCCCGTGATATCTTTCCTGAAGAAACCATGCCGTGATTATGCTTTAGCTGGTAAGAAACATGCCGCGAATATCTTTGCTGGTAAGAAACGCCACCGCGATAATCTTTGCTGGTAAGTAAACATGCCTGGAATATGCTGTAAGACACGTGAATTCTTGGTAAAGAAGTATGGTCATAGTATCTTTGCTGGTAAGAAGCATGCCCGAATATCTTTCGCTGTCGAGCAACATTACATGATATATTTTTGCTGTTCAAGAAACCATGGCCCCAAATGTTATCTTTCTGGCATCAAGAAACATTGCCGTATATCTTTGTGATGAAAGATAACATGCCCATGATATCTTTGCGTGAAGAACACTGCCATGAATATTTTGCTGTTCAAGAAAACATGCCATGAAATCTTGTTGCTGTGTCAAGAAACACATGCGCATGATATTTTTTCTGGAAAGAACAGCCGCGATATCTTGCTGGAAAAAAACATGCCGTACTATCTTTGCTGGAAAGAAACATGCCGTGACTATACTTTGCTGGTAAGTAAACATGCCGCGATAATTTGCTGGTAAGTAAACGCGCGATTCTTTGCTGCTAAAGAAACAATGCGGATATCGTTTGCCTGGTAAGAAACATTGCGCGGCGATGATCTTTGCTGGTAAGAAACATGCCGGCGAATGATCTTGCTGGGAAGAGAAACATTCCGCGATACTTTGTGCGTAAGAAACATTCCAGCGATAGCATTTCCTTTTCTGAACATATCTGCGATATCTTTTGTGCTGAAACAAAGTTCTGAAACAGAACTGCACAGATACTTTGCTAGGATTAAGAACACATGCACTTTGCTGTACTGGCCACATCGTTTTACTGGTATAGGAACAGTGCCATGGTATTTAATTTACTTGGAAAGAAACATGCCATGAATATTGTGCTGCAAATAAGACTATCCACGATATCTCTCCTGTGTCTGAAACATTCCGCAATATCTTTGCTGTTAAGAAACATGCCACAAATCTTTGGCTTCATGAAACATTCCGTGATATCTTTGCTGTATGAAACCATGCCACTAAATCTTTTGCTGTCATGAAACATGCCACGATATCGTTGCTTGGTAAGAAACATGCTACGATATCTTTGCCTGGAAAGAAAACATGCCGTGATATCTTTGCTGGCAAGAAACATGCTGCGTGATATCTTGCTGTTTGAGAAACATGCCATGATATCTTTGTTTGGTAAGAAACATGCCCGCGATATCTTTGCTGTTGTGGAAACACGCCGACGATAATCTTGCTGTTAAGAAAACAGTGACAAATATCTATTGCTGTTATAACATGCCATGACTATCTTTGTTGGTAAGAAACATGCAAATATCTATTGTGCTGGTAAGTAAGCATAATGTGATATCTTGCTGGTAAGAACATGCCACGATATCTTTGCTGTTTATAAAAATTTCACGATATCTTTTGCTGTAAAGAACATGCCACGATATGTTTTGCTGGGATTTAACAGTCCATGATATCTTTTGCTGTTTAGAGGCATTCCAGATATATTTTGCTGGTAAGAAACATGCCATGATATCTTGTGCTGTTTCAGAAAGATGCCATGATATCTTTGGCTGGAAAAGAAACATGCCATGATATCTTTCTGGTAAGAAACATGCGTGATATCTTTGCTGGTCAAAAAAACATGCCGTGATAACTTTACTGGTAAGAAATATTCCGCGATATGTTTACCTGTCAGAAACATTCGCGATATCTTGCTGTTCAGAAAAATGCCACAATACTTCTGTGTAAGAAACATGCCGCCATATCTTTGCTGTGAGAAACATGCCGCGATATCTTTGTGTAAGAAACATGCCTCAATACTTATCTGTAATAAGCATGTCGTAATATCGTTGCTGGTAAGAAACATGCCACGATATCTTTGCTGTTTAGAAAACTGACACGATATCCTTTGCTGTGAAGAAACATGTCATGATATATTTTGCTGTAAGAAACATGCCGTGATATCTTTGCTGGAAAGAAACATGCCGCGATATCTTTGCTGGAAAGAAACATGCCTGCGATATCTTTGCTGGGAAAAAACATGCCGCGATTCTTTGCTGGTAAGAAACATTCCGCGATATCTTTGCTGTTCTGAAACATTCCGCGATATCTTTGCTGCTCTCGAAACATTCCGCGATATCTTTACCTGAAAGAAACATTCCGCGATATCTTTGCTGTTCTGAAACATTCCGCGATATCTTGCTGGTAAGAAACATGCCGCGATATCTTTGCTGTTCTGAAACATTCCGCGATATCTTTATCTGTAAAAAATTCCGTGATATCTTTTGCTGTCTGAAACATTCCGCGATATCTTTACCTGTAAGAAACATTCCGCGATTATCTTTGCTGTTCTGAAACATTCCGCGATATCTTTACCTGTAAGAAACATTCCGCGATATCTTTGCTGTTCTGAAACATTCCGCGATAATCTTTGCCATGAAGAAACATGCCACGATATTTTTTGCTGTTCAGAAACATGCCATTTATCTTTGCGGAAAGAAACATGCCGTGATATCTTTGCTGGTAAGAACCGTGCCGCGATTCTTGTTGCTAAGAAACATGCCACAATATCTTATCTGGTAAGAAGGCAGTCACGATATCTTTTGCTGTTTAGGAACATGCCACGATATATTTTGCTGTTTAAGAAAAATCCATACTATATTTTTGCTGTTCAGAAACATGCCACGATATCTTTGCTGTAAAGAAACATGCCGTGAATATCTTTGCTGTGAAGAAACCTGCCATGATATAGTTGCTGTAAGAAACATGCCATGATATCTTTTGCTGTGAAGAAACATGCCATGATATTTGCTGTGAAAAACATGCCATGATATATTTTGGCTGTTAAGAAAAATGCCATGATATCTTTTGCTGTACAGAAACGCCATGATATCTTTGCTGTTAAGAAACACTATTCGATATCTTTGTGCTGTTAAGAACAACATTCCACGATATCTTCTGCTGGAAAAAACAGTTTCCGTGAATTATTTGTTGGTAAGAAACATGCCATGATATCTTTGTAAGCATATGATTCTTTTGCTGACAGAACATGCCATGATATCTTTTGCCTTTAAGAAGACATTTGCCATGATATCTTTGCTGTTAAGAAAACATTCCATAATGACGTTCGTAATAAATTCCAATTTGGCTGGAAAAGAAACATAGCCGTGTGATCTCTGGCTGGTAAGAAGACATGCCATGATATTGTGTTACCTGGTAAGAAACATGCCGCGATATTTGACTGGTAAGAAAACATGCGGTGATATCTTTGCTGGGAGAGAACATGCCTGATACTCTTTGCTGGGAAGAAACATGCCCGTATATCTTTGTGGAAAGAAACATGCCGCAATATCTGTGTGCTGGGAAGTAACAGTGCCGCGATTATTGTAACTGGTAGAGAAAACCAGTGCACGATAATCTTTTGCTCGTATTTATGAAACATGCACGAATCTTTTCCTGTCTAAGACAATGCACGTAGATCTTTCTGTGGTAAGGAAACATGTCATGATATCTTTTGCTGTTAAGAAACATTGCCATGATTATCTTTGCTGGAAAGAAACATGCCGCGAATCTTTGCTGTGAAGAAACATGTCATGACTTCTTTTGCTGTTAAGGAAACATGCAGCAATCAGTCTTTGCTTGGGAAAGAAACATGCCATGATATTTTGTGCTGGGTAAGACACATGCCAGCGATAATCTTTGCTGTTAGAAACATCCGCGAGTAATCTTTGCTTGTTACTGAAACATTCCGCCGGATAATCTTTGGCTGCGTCATGAAACATCCGTGATACTTTCTACTGAAAGACATTCGCGATATCTTTGCTGTTCTGAACATTCCGCGATTCATTTGGCATGGTAAGAAACATGCCGCGATATCTTTGGCTGTCTCTTGAAACATTCCGCGATATCTTTATCTGTAAAAGCACATTCTGCGATTCTTTGGCTGTTCTTGAAACATCGCGATAAATCTTTACCTTGTAAGAAACATTTCGCGATATCTTTTGTGTTTCTGAACCATTTCCGCGATGATCTTTACCTGTAAGAAACATTCCGCGATATTCTTAGCTGATTCTGAAACATTTCCGCGATATCTTTGCCATGAAACAAACATGCCACGGAATATCTTTGCTGTTCAGGAAAATACATGGCATTATATGCTTGTCTGGCAAAGAAAACATGGCCGTTCGATTATCTTTGCTGGTAAGAAACGTGCCGCGATATCTTTTGTGCTGAAGAAACATGCCACAATATCTTTATCTGGTAAGAAGCATGTCACTGATATCTTTTGGCTGTTTAGGAACATGGCCAGATATATTTTGCTGTTAAAGTAAAAGAATGCCTGAATATATTTTGCTGTTCATGAAAACATGCCGTACGCATATGCTCTTGGCTGTAAAGAAACATGCCGTATATCTTTGCTGTGAAAGAAACCTGCCATGATATATTTTTGCTGTTTAAGAAACATGCCATGATATTCTTTGCTGTGAAGAAACATGCCATGATATCTTAGCTGTGAAGAAACATGCCATGATATATTTTGCTCTTTAGAAAATGCCATGATATCTTTTTGAGCTGTAACAGAAACATGCCATGATATCTTTGCTGTTAGAAGAAACAGTTCCACGATATCTTTGCTGTTAAGGAAAACATTCCACGATATTCTTTGCTGGAAAAGAAACATGTGCCGTGAATTCTTTGTGGTAAGAACATGCAGATATCTTTGCTGTTAGAAACACCATGATTATTCTTTGCTGTTAGAAACATGCTAGTGATACTTATTGCTGGAGAAGAAACATGCACTGCGATATCTTTGCTGGGAAGAAACATGCCACGATATCTTTGCTGTTGAAGAATCATGCCGAGATATCTTGTCCTGTTCGAAACATCTCCGTGATATCTTTGCTGGTAAGAAACATGCCGCGATATTTTTGCTGGTTTAGAAAACATGCCGTGATATCTTTTCCCTGTTTAGAAACATGCCGCGATATGCTTTTGTTGTGTAAAAACATGCCATTATATCTTTGCTGGTAAGAAACATGCCGTGATATCTTTGCTGGTAAGAAACATGCCCGATGCTTTACTGGTAAGAAATATCTCCCGATATGTTTAACCTGTCAGAACATTCCGCGAAATCTTTGCTTGTTGAGAACATGCCGCGATATCTTTTACTGGTAAGAAAGCATGTCGTAAATATCTTTGCTGGTAAAACATGCCACGATATCTTTTGCTGTTTACAAACATGCCACGATATCTTTTGCTGTTTAGAAACATGCTCATGATATCTTTTGCTGGGGAGAAACATGCCTTATATCTTTGCTGGAAAGAAAACATTGCCGTGATATCTTAGCTGGTAAGAAACATGCCGTGATATCTTTGCTGGTAAGAACATGCCCATGATATCTTTGCTGGAAAGAAAATGCCATGATATCTTTGCTGGTAAGAAACATGGCCGTGATATCTCGTTGCTGTGAAGAAACATGCCCATGATATCTTTTGGCTGTTAAGAAACATGCCAGCGATATATTTTGCTTAAGAAAATGCCGTGATATCTTTCTGTAAGAAAATGCCGTGATATCTTTTTGCGGTAAGAAAACATGCGCGATATTTTTCTGGGTAAGAACATGCTGCGATATTTTGCTGTTGAAAAACATGCCATGATATCTTTGCTGAAAGAAACATGCAGCATATCTTTGCTGTGGAAGAAACATGCCGTGATATCTTGGCTGGTAAGAAACATGCCTGATATTTTTTACTGGTAAGAAACATTGCGGTGATATCTATCTTTGCTGGGAAGAACATGCCGTGATATCTTTGCTGGAAGAAACATGCCGGATATCTTGCTGTAAGAAAACATGCCGCATATCTTTGCTGGAAGAAACATGGCCGATATCTTTTACTGTAAGAAACATGCCACATATATCTTTGCTGCTTAGAAACACTGCCCGATATCTTTCTGTTCAGAACATGCCGCTGATTATCTTTGGCTGTGAAGAAACATGTCATGATATTCTTTGCTGTTCAAGAAACATGCCATGATATCTTTCCTGGAGAAACATTGCCAGTCATATCTTTGCTGTAAGAAACATGTCATATTCTTTTGCTGGTTAAGAAACATGCCGCAATATCGTTTGCTGGTAAGAAACATGCCGCATATTCTTTGCTGTAAAGAAACATTCCGCGATTATCTTTGCTGTTCTGAAACATTCCGCATATCTTTGCTGCTCTGAAACATTCCGCGATATCTTTACCTGAAAGAAACATCCGCGATATCTTGCTGTCTGAAACATTCGCGATATCTTTGCCATGAAGAAACATGCCACAATATCTTGCTGGTAAGAACATGCCGCGATATCTTTACTGGGAAGAAACATGCCATAGATATATTTTGCTGTTCAGAACAGGCCGTGATATCTTTGCTGGAAAGAAACATTCCACGATATCTTTCCTGTTCTGGAACATTCCGCGATATCTTTGCTGTCATGAAACTGCCGCGTAATCTTTGCTGGTAAGAAACATGCCGCAATATCTTTGCTGGTAAGAACTGCCGCGATATCTTTTGCTGTTGAGAAAACATACCATGATATCTTTGTTGGGAAGAAACATGCCACGATATCTTTGCTGTTCGAGAAAACACACCATGATATCTTTGCTGGAAAGAAACATTCTACGATATCTTTGCTGGGAAGAAACATGCCACGATATCTTTGCTGTTAAGAAACATGCCACGATATCTTTGCTTGTAAGAAACATGCCAGTGATATTTTTGCTGGTCAGAAACATCCGCAGATAACTTTACTGGTAAGAAATATTCCGCGATATGTTTACCTGTCAGAAACATTCCGCGATATCTTTGCTGTTTGAGAAACATGCCCACAATATCTTTGTTGGTAAGAAACATGCGCGCGATATCTTTGTTGGTTAAGAAACATGCTCAATATCTTATCTGGTAAGAAGCATGGTCAATAATATTGTTGCTGGTAAGAAACATGCACGATATCTTTTGCTGTTTAAGAAACATGCCACAATATCCTTTTGCTGTTCAGAAACATGCCATGATATTGTTACGGCTGTGGAAATTCGCAAACCACCATCAGGTCCGTAGGTGAGATATCTCCTAAGTACACTGATGTAGTTAGCCCCAAACCCGTGTCTAAAGGGAATTTATGTGATTCATTCGGGCTGCGACCTTTGAGATAGCCGTTTTTCTGTTTAATATTTATTGAACAGCACGTCCCAACCGCACTCACACCGCAACCCTTCAACCACCACGCCAGCCATCGTCACCAACTGCAACCATGCTCCAACACCTCAGACAACAACACAAACGCCAACAGCCACGACCTTTACCGTCACAACTCGCCTTCCACATCATTCGCTCATGCCATCCGCACGGCAACATGACCTAAGCACCACAAAACCCTCCACCACCTCTCCTCCTTCTACGACCATTCCCGCACCCTGTGACACTGAGCGTCGTGCGGTGTCCTGGGGCTCGTTCAGCAGCGATACGCACGCGAGGACCGCGAGTGCAATCGCGGCCTTTCCGAGGGAAAAATTCGCGATCAGGAATGCTACAATCGCCCACTTCTGATCATCATTAGCAAGCGCGGCGGCGGCTTGGCCCCGCTCCAGGCGTGTCTGTATGCAATCGAAGTAATCCAAATTCTAGGATCAGGGGAGGTTCACGCCCCTTTACCTGCTCCCCAATGCGAAGGACCGTGGCTGCCGCCCCCGAGCTCATTCCTGATCCCGGGAATTTGCATATTGGTTTCTTTCCTGCCGGCTATAAAACGCCGAGAGTTTCGTGCTGGCAGAAGAGAAGACAGAATTTTCGTGGCAAGAGAAGCGCCAGAGAGTTTCGGCAGTCAAGTCGGGTTGGAGAACGGAGTCAAGGTCGGGTTGGAGAACGGACGATCAAGTCGGGTTGGAGAATCGGAGTCAAGTCGGGTTGAGAGACGAGTCGAGTCGGGTGGCGAAAACCCAATCAGAGTTGGTTTCTGCAGTCGGCTGAGGAGAATTGGGGGAAAGGCCAAGAGCTCGGGTCCCGGCGCGGAAGACGGCGGCGGCGACGAGGTCGCGGTGGAATCGCTCGTTCGCGAGGACCCAAGCAAGCCAGCTATTTCTCCTTCCCCAGAGGCATCGAAACAATCCCCCTTTTCCACCGCGCGCTGAGAGAGTGCAAAAAAGGGGGCCCCGTTCCCCACCCACCAAGCGGTGCCACGAAACCCGCAGAAGGAGACGGAGTTGGGCACCGCCGCGCCCGCAGCCGAATTTACGGCTCGTCACGGAGGACGCGGGTAGGACCACCCCCCGGGTCTCGCGGGCCTAGGCCGCTCCTTCAGGTTACGCGCACATTTTTGGCCCACGGGCCCCGTCTGCCCGCTTGTCTTTGAGGGTGGCCTTTTCTTTTCTTTTGAGTAAATGTTGTCGGCGCGTCTGTTAAAGTAGAACTTGTATTAAGTGTGCCGAGTGTTCGCAGTATTCGTAGTATTCTTCTGCGTCATTGTTTCTTTTTTAATTTGCTATATGTTGCATTTCTGACTTGTATGGCTGTAATATGTGTGCTCTCGCTGTGTCGTATTGGAAAATAAATTGTGCATTATGTTGAATTGTTCCCGTTTCTGCGCGTCCTTTCCTTCGGTTTGAAATCTCCATCTTGTTCACGTAAAAGGGTTCGTAGTGGCCGTGAATACGCCCGATAATTAATTGGAATCCACGAGGCCCGACAATAACATCCGCTCGGTTATCCCGTAGCACGGAACGGACCGCTTAAGCGGCCGTGTCCGGAGTCGACGCTCGGGGAGGTGCGTCGCCCGGTTTACCATCCATGGGTACTTAGGTAGGTCGAGTTTGGCGAACAACCCTATCCACCGCGGGTGGCCCGATTGGCACGAATCGTGTGAGGTCGAAAGGCCCCCGTGACTGGCTCCGTCGGGCGATAGTTCTCTGGAAGGGTCACGCATAGAATTGGTCCGTCCGGTGGGCGAGGCGGCCGGCCATCGAGTCACGTGGCCATTCGCACACGGCGGGGCGAATTCGCAACACTGGTGTCAGGAGTGGATTCGAATCCCCCGTCTCCACTAAATTCAGGGGAATCGGCTCAGGGGTGAGAGGGCCCCGCGATTCCCTTCCAAATCACGAGCATTATAAATTAACCCCGTACGAAAATAGATGGGCCTCAAGGCGAGCGGGTGCCGGGGTAGTAGAAATGTTGATTGTTTTGAATGTAGAATCCAATGGTCAGGATGGGAACCCCGAGCAGGACATTGGTGTGCAGGAACAGTTTCCCCCCCAAACGAACCCAGAACCCGAAATTGGGCGCGGCGCGGCAGAGGCGCGCGGCGTTATGGACACCCCCCTCCCCACCTCCGTCAATATCCCTCCCCGGCTCCCAGCGAAACCGAGCCTATGGTGGCGGATCGGTCCTGCTTTTCGCCATTAGTCATCACACAAATGATTAGGAGATGATCACACAAGCAATGAGGGGGGAGATGCAACATATGGGAAGCCACCAAAAATAAGATGTTGAGTGAACAAACAAATGGAATACAACACAAACGAAATGAAAACGAAATGGATGGAAATACGCAACAAACTGAACGAATGAAAACGAAAGGATGGAAACGCACTCAAAATGGAAACAAAATACAAAAATGAAATGAAAACGAAATATTAAAACAAATGCGGCAAGGAATGAAGAAGAAATAAATTAAAATGCGGGGTGAGATGGCAGCAAATGGGCCGAAGTCTGCAGCGGGCATTGAAGGCAAACAACAGGGAGTGCGTAATTGTTCGGAGACGGCCACGTGTGGGAGCGAAGGAGCTGGGAGGGGTGCAACGGTTTGCCAGGCCCGCAATGGAGGCGGGTGAGGGCAAATTAAATTCGGGGGACATGTTGGGCGAGTTGTAGTGACGGAAAAAGTGACGGTGACCGAGAGGGAAAAACGAATTGGGTGACGGAGACGTGCACCGAGGGAGATACAAGGAAGAGACGGAAATAAAAATAAGTGGAGACATGGGAGATAGAAGGTGAATTGGACGGGGGTAAAGAACGAGACACCACACATGGAGGTAGTGAGAACAATGAGGGTTAGCTGGCGGACTGGTTAGAGACCCGTGTGAGCAGCTGGATGGCCTCCTCCAGGAAGAAGGAGGAGGGAGTATGCCCTTGAGGCGAGTCAAACGACCAGGTGGAGTTCGGCGTGTCAAGCGAGTTCGGGGGGAGGAGTGCTTGTACGGGTGCACGCACGGCTTGGGAGCTAAGAGGCCACGGAACCCTTGTGGCGACCGGTCCGGTGGATTGTCCCCAGTGTGGTTGCCCGGTGGTGGTGGTGTCGAGGTGTGTTTTACAAGTGTGGCGAAATGGCGTGCTGCAAACGCACGCATAGCGCGGGTGCAAGGGCGTGTTAGAGAGTGGACCAGGGTGGGTGACAAAAATCCCGTGTGTGAATGAGACCCCGTGGATGGAGAGAGCCTGTGTGTGAAGTGGTGTGGTGGTGACGTGTGCCGGATGCGTGCTTCCGCACGCCTTGTGTGGAGTGAGGCACGGTGTGTGAGTGAGACACCACGGGTGAGTGCCCCTGCGTGTGTTCGTGGTATGGTGTGTGTAAAGTGGAAATGGCACGAGTGAGTGAGCGCCGAGTGTGAGAGAGGACAGTGTGTGTAAGAGAGCGGTATGTGAGGGAGATGACGTGTTGCCATGTGGGAGCATGCAGCCGCGTCTCCGGTGTGGGAATGTTGAGTTTAATGGAGATGGAGTCTGTGCGTCGTGACAAACGCAGGTGTCGCGGGTGGTAGAACGGAGACGACGGCGACAGAGGCCAAAAGCCGGGGGTAGCGGCCGTAGTTGGAATGGGACCGCACCGGGTTCACCCAGCGGGCAAGCGCGAGGTCCGTGCCTGCTGGCACACACGAGGCCCCTACGTGCTCGCTTGCGCAG
>CM068953.1:6925314-6943020 GCA_035128595.1 Eptatretus atami
GAGAGAGATATCCTGATGGGTCGTCACTCGCCTCCGAATACACAGGATACTGGAAATGCGCTCATCACCTCACAAGCTTGTCGACATTCCTTATAGGGGAATCTTTTCCGAAGGAATAGGGAATTTATGCACCGCGGTGCCGCCAAGGTCCCTTAACTCAAGTGGAGTTTAGATCGGCAGCATATCGGGCCTTTCCAGCGCTTACAAAACCTAGTCTCGCGTGGATTACGTGGATGTAAAGCTTCTCATTTTTATTGGCATCTTCTACAATGAGGGTAAAGTTACAGTCTGCTGTTCTCAAACATCAGTAGACTGACCTGTATCCTGTTTGTGTTTTATATATATTTTAAAACGCACCTCTCCTCTGGTGGAGCTCCGCCTGTGTTTTCTCGTGCAACTTTGACGGCCTCCTCAGCTGCCTTCCGAGATGGCATGCCATTCTTCCAGTAATCTCCTCCCAGTTTACTTCTGAAATGCAGGTTTATCCATTCATCCCTTTCAATTTCTCTCTTTTATCCCCTTTGTTGAACTGACGCTGGAGATGGTTCAAATTGCACTCTGCTCCAGGTTCAAGCCGGCGTGGACACATGTCCATCATCCCCTATATCCCGCCAAGTTTTTTTTTTTTTTTAATAATGATCGCTTTACGTCTACTTCATCCCTTGTAAATTGTAATTGCCGTGTTTCCTTCCGCTTCCTCTCCGTTTCTATCTTTATTCTTATTTTTCTTATTGTGCAATCATGAGGCCTACTGCACTGTCAATACATTACATTATTACCCTCTGATACCACTGCTCTCCAAAGAGCTGAGATTTGCATCTAAAAAAGAACAATATAATCGTCAAAAGAAAAATCTGTTTGGGCATTCGCACGTCATATCTTAACAAGCAGCATGGTTAAAAAGGTAGGTCAATGGCTCACAAGCACTAAAGAGAGCCTCGCAACGAAAGGATGTCGACAAGAAAAGATGGCAAGAGGGGCATTAACAAATCACCTGTAAATAATAATAATAATATAATCATCAAAAATAATCAAAATAAAAGGATTCTGTCGCAGTAGAGATGTAGAAATATGATGCAGCTGGTAGACACAGATAATTCAGGTGCTGGTAACTAAGTTTATCAACCACATATTACATACAGCAATGGTGAGTGTTTTCATTTTTATCCTTTTTTTCTGTTTGTTTCTCCGCCCTTTCATAACCACCCCTTACACCCTTCCATTCCTTCATTATATTTTCTACACGTCATTCTCCTCTGGCATCCTAAATCGTGAACGGGCCTACATAATGCCCGGACAGATTCATAGACAGAGCAATTTACTGCTCGTCAAGGGGTAATCTCATCAACATCATTTTCTATCATCCTACATAAACCTCTTCTAGATTCTAATATATATGAGAGAACATCTGGGAGGAATTTCATTGTAGCCGTATAAATAATTATTAAAAAATTGTCAGGGTTATTTCAGCACTATTAAACAACAACAAATGCTCAACTCCATTCACATGCCACAAACTTGAGCCATCTTGCGTCTCATACCTTCTCAAGAAGAACAGGATCATTGCTGTCCTTTGGTGCGTTCACCACCCTGCTTCAAATGGTGGAGGTTCTGGAAGAGCGTCTAATGAGGTTCATGATAGAAGAGTTCCAATGGAGGTCATGATACGGATTCCAAATGGAAGGTTCATGATCAGATTCCAATGGAGGTTCATGTGATAATGAAGTATAACAGATCCAATGGATTTGCATGATACGGAATTCTAATGGAGGTTCATGATACAGATTCCAATCGAAGTGTATGATATGGATTCCAATGGGGTTTCTGATATAGTATTACAATGGGAGGTGTATGATCCTCTTATTTCCCATCTTGGAACAAACTCCCACACTCTCTTCAATCCGCACTCTCCCTCCAGGTCTTCAAAACAGCTGTTCACCAAATCTCTATCTTCCCCCATCCAAAACCACGATCTTTTACGCTGTTCATCCACCCAAAACCACCTCCCTCAAATTCCTGCTTTCCTTCCTGAAAGTCCTTGTCGTGTGAGGACCAAAATTCCTGTAGTGTCATGCTTGGTTACTTGTGTACCGCACCCATCCTCACTCTTCGCACAGATCTCCTCATGTTCTTTTCCCACTGTTTTTGTGCTTCCTCTCCATCCAACTTTTGTCCTGCCCCTTGTTGTACATTCTGTGTGTTAGTTCTTCATGTGACCTCGACATTGTATCCAAAAAAAACAAAACAAAAAAAAAACAAACCTGTCTGTGAATTATCGTAAGGAGTGAGCCATAGAGTGTGTGGCAATCCTACATAAGAGTTTACGACTTCTGGACACTACAAAGAGGCATTTGTGTGTCTGTCTGTCTATGTCTGAGTCTGTGTCTGTGTCAACATTTTTCTCAGAGATGGCCAAACGGATTTTTCGCAAAACTTCATATTTCATCAGTGAGTCCGCAGGGGGGGGGGGGGGGGAGTTTAAGCAAAACTGGTTTCTTTGGCAAATTAGTGAAAAAATTTGGATTTTTGGGGAATTTTTTTCTAAATCAATCTGCATACATAAGCTTGTTATATTCGAAAGGCATTATCATGACTCCTGCGACCGTTTCCTTATTGGGTGTTGGTAGGTGTTTTTGGCTCCCCCACCGCCCCCTACCGCCAAAAAGAAAATTGAAAAAAAAATCTTCAAAAATGCAAACAGGATGAACAGCACCAGGCAACGCCAGGCACTCTCTGCTAGCACCGGGGAACGCCGGGCACCCCTTCCAGCACCGGGGAACGCCGGGCACTGATAGCACCGGGAATGCCGGCACCCTGCTAGCACGGGAACGCGGGCCCCTGTTAGCACCGGGCAAGCCGGGCACCCTGCTAGCACCGCGGCACGCCGGGCACGCCGCTGCTAGCACCGGGGTAACATCGGGCACACCTGCTAGCACCGGACAGCCGGGCACCCTGCTAGCACCGGGGAACGCGGCAACCCCTGCTAGCACCGGAGCGCTAGAAGAACGCCGGGCACCCTGCTAGCACGGCTGGGGAAGCGGGCACGCCCATCTGCCACCGGGAACGCCGGGGCAAACCCCTGCTAGCACCCGAAGGAACAGCCGGGCTCCCTGCTAACACGGGGAACGCCGGCACCCTGCTGGCACCAGGTAACCGCACCCTGATAGCACGGGACCCGCACCCGCTAGCACCGGGAACGCGGCACCCCTGCTACCAGCGGGGAACGCCGGCAGCCTGCTAGCACGGGGAACGCCGGGCACCCCTGCTAGCACGGGAACGCCGGGCACCTCTGCTAACGGGGAACGCCGGGCACCCTGCTAGACGGGAACGCCGGGCACCCCTGTAGCACGGGGATACGCGGACCCTCAGCACGGCCGCACTGTGCACTGGACGCTGAGCCCTGCAAGCACGCGGGGACGTGAGGGGAAGTAAGGCAGCGGCGAGGGAAGGTAAAGACAGCATGAGGGGAAGGTAAGACAGCGCAAGGGAAGGTAAGACAGCAAAGACAGCATAGGGGAGTAACAAGACAAGAAGTAAGACAGGCATGGGGGAAGGTAAAACAGATGGGAGAAGACAGCTGGGGGGAAGGTAAGTAAGACAGCATGGGGGGAGGTAAGACGCGGTGGGGGGAAGTAAGACAGCGTGGGGGAGGTAAGACAGCGTGGGGGAAGGTAAGACAGCGTTAGGGGAAGGAAGGACGTGAGTGGGAGGGAGGCAGTGCGAGGGAAGGTAAGACAGCAAGACGACAGCATGAGGGGACAGCAAGACAAGACAGTAAGACAGCATGAGGGGAAGGTAAGACAAGCATGAGGGGAAGGTAAGACAGCATGAGGGGAAGGTAAAGCAATGAAGGGAAGTAAGACAGCATGAGGGGAAGTAAGACAGCATTAGAGGAAGGTAAGACAGCGTGGGGGAAGGTAAGACAGGTGGGGGAAGGTAAGACAATGGGGGAGAAGGTAAGACAGCATGGGGGGAAGGTAAGACGCGTTAGGGGAAGGTAATACAGCGTGAGGGGAAGGTAAGGACAACGTGGGGGAAGGTAAGACAGCGTGAGGAAGGAAGGCAGCGGGGGGGAGGGAAGGCAGCATGAGGGGGAGGGAAGGCTAGCGTGAGGGGGAGGGAAGGCATGCGTGAGGGGAGGGAAATTTGAAATTTGGCTTGGATTAACGAGATTCTAGAGATTATGGCATGTGTGGAAATGAAATAAAGCCACAAAACGCTGCCATATCCAGGTGTTTGTAACATTGCAATGTATCCAGCGATTCGTAGGTATGGTGGTTAGACATTTGATGATATGAATCAGGAAAGTGAAAAAAAAAACTTTGTCATAAGAATCATTGTGGCCTGTTCCAAATAAAGGCAGTATTGAGTGACCCAAAGCAATGGCGAATAAGACGCCTGACGAGGGACAGATGTGACGCAAGTATAGATACCAGTAATAAAGGATAAATAAATGAGGCTGTTAATTATCTTCAAAGGGGTGCTTAATTAACCACAACACCCATATTTCACTCATGCACACCTTGGAGTTCTTTGAGTATGCATGTAAAGTTTGGATGTGCTAGTTTCATGGTTTGGAATTATGGAGGAGACAGACTGACAGATGGACGGACCACATACTGACATTTATTCATGTGCGTGTGCATATATATATATATATATATATATATATATATCTTATATATATATATAAATATATTTTTTTCTCTAAACTACTGACTCATGACTGATATTAAAGATCGGTACTCCAGGTGAGGTAGAAAGCCAATGGACATCAAAGCCAGAAACCAGAAAAAAAATAATCACAGCATTGTCGATCACCCGAAAATGAAAAATAATATACTGTAAATGGAAAAAAAATTCAGGTTGAGCACCTGAGAATGGGGAAGCAAGGTGATTTTGTGTGCCGACGCACACCGAAGCCAATGCACCAGGAAAAAAACAAAAAACCCCACCAAGAACATTGGAAACATCCAAGAAATGAAAATATTATTTAAATGAAATTAAAAAAAGGAAATAACAAATGAAAAAGCAATTCAGGTGAAGCGACCGAACAATGGGGAAGCACGGTTTTGTATGCTTACACAATGTTAAGCACACCTCTCGTAATAATCAAGCTATTTCTAACCACTGACCGACTCACTGACTGATATTAAAGATCGGGATTTCCGGGTGAGTGAAGCTGAAATTTGACATGGCGCGATGGACATCGAAGCTGAAACACCAGAAAGAAATAATATAATCACAGAACCGTCCGAAAGCACCGCAAATGAAAATATAAATATATGAAAAAAAAAATGAAAACAAGAAAAACAGCAGAGATTGCAGAACCACCTCGCAAGCAGGCTTGTTTTGTGTGGTGTTTTTAGTGTTGTGTGGTGCATTTTGTGTGGTGTTTGTGGACTGGTGTGTTATGGTAATTAGAGACATAATTAGAAATGCCATTTATAACTGCTGGCAATGATGAGCGGGAACCAAGACGTCCATTTTGATGGCAACCCCACTTTGATTGGACACCTGACTGACCATGACGTATTTATTATCGTCAATGAATAAGAATGGATAAAATAATTATTCAATTTAATTGAGAAGGGATTAAAATAAATTAAATTCAACTCAAATGGGAGACTAAATAGGTACAGCCCTGCATTGGAGTAATCAGAAGGAACCCGAAACAAAGAAAAAGAAAGATGAGGTCATCAGGAGGATTTGTGTTTCACTGCGACTCCTCGATCCTCAAACCCATCCAGGAAAGTCAAGTGAAGCCTCATTCAAAAATAATAATAATAAATAAATAACAAAAAGAGCCCAGATAAAAAAATTAAATATCCTGGCGCAAATCAGTCGACAAGTTGAGAATTTAAACAACGATTCCCATCACGAGTAGATCATAATTGTGAAGTTTCCACATCATTGATTAAGTGGTTCCAGTCAATTGTGCCTGACAGCCAGCCGGCTGCGAAACCGGCAAACGTTGCTGAACGGGTCTGCTCTCGCTTTTTTTGCTCAAATTAGCGGAGTCGATTGAGTTTTTACTTTTGTTGAAAGCGCCTTCTTCTTACTTTCATATATGTATGTATGTATATATATATATATATATTATTTTATTTTTATATACATACAGACATATATATATATATATATATATATATATATATATATATGTATGATGTATATAAAAATAAAATCACCACCTCCATATCTTCTGTGTGACATGCTTCATGATTATCCTTAAATTTGTAATCACTATTTTCAATATTCTTACTATCCCATCACCTTACATTTAATAATGTTACTATAGTACATCTACCACTCTTACACAATTGGAAGAGTATCTCGACTTTCCTGATCTGACCACGCCGCTGTCGTCTCTGTCTCTGTCTCGGTCTCGGCTCTCATCCACCTTACCTCCAAGCTTTGTCTCATCTGCAATTTAGAAAGCAGACTCTTCAGCACACAATCATAACCATTGATGTAAATAATTTATTTAATAAAAGGCAGTGTGTGTCTCCTCCACAACATCCAAACCATAAAACCTAACAGCCTGAAACGGTGTGTGTGTGTGTGTGTGTGTGTGTGTTGATGGGTATCTACATATGCGAGTTTCAGAATGTGGAATGGGAGTCCTCACAGAGCGGCTCAAAGTATCACCTTCATTCAGTAAGGGGGTCACAATTCATGACCAAGCCGTGAAGTTTCTGTTCTCAAAGTTTTGTGCCGAGGGCTCTTTTCAGATTGTCAGAGCCCGCGGATAGCTTCCAACTGTAGATGTTTGTAATAATATTCCAGGGTGGTTTATAATATCTCTGTGAGCTTCCTTGTCATCATTCCCATAGCTCAACTATCAGGAACTAACTTTGCATCTTCAGCTTCCAGGATTCTTTCACTTCATTCTTGAGGTTTTGGTATTTGGTTATTTTCTTGATTTCTCCATTGTTTAGTCCAAAATCACTGGTATTAACGCCTCATTAAATGCCTTCTTCTCTCATGTTTTTGTGCTAAGTATGATATCTGGTCGCATGCTTTGTTTTCAACGTTCACACTCATGGGGATCATCAAGTCGTATTGAGTGGTACTTTCCAATGTTTTTCAGTGATTAGTTTGGTTCACATTCCACGAATTTTCTAGAACTGGGATATAAAATTTTTGCAGATGATACTTTACAAACGCGTTATGTGTCGTGTGTACAGTGTGTCTGACATGAGATTTTTTTGTGTGTGTTTGGTCATTAAGCATACGTATCATTCCTTTAGCTAACCCATATCCAACTCACCTATCTCTTTTTGTTTTTCATCCTCCCTCTCCATTCTCTCTCTCTGTCTTCCACTCCACCCCTCCTCCTCCCACAGTGTATAGCAACGGTTCATGAGGAGTTGCTCTCCCACTCCATCCCCTTCCTGCCTCTCTAATCTTCCTAACTTCCCTTCTTCACCACCATCGCTTTCCCACCCTCCTCTCCCCCCCTTCCCTCCTTTCATCCTGGCTGCTCCCCTCCCCTTTCTCCACCCAGTCAGCAAAGCGATGGGTTGTATTTGTTTGTGATAATCATGTCCCAGTTCGATCCTAAAGGTACCCTACTACTTACTCCTCCAGCAAGACATCTCCCGCTCACAGCCACTCACAAGCCCATCTTGCTAACAACCTCCGATGTGGCACTTCAAATGCCTTCTGAAGGTAAATATACTGCGGTCACAACAGTTCCCTCATCCACCAATCAGGAACTACTCACCAGAATTATATTAATTTGTTTAACAGATCTCCTTGACAATCCATGCTGGCTACCTTAATTAGTTGTATTTATTTAAATGGTTGCTCATCTGTCCCTACTTGATGTGTCCACACCTTCCCCAACGAAGTCAAGCTACAGGTCAAGATTCCCAATTCTTCTGGAAAACATTCTTAATAGTATTACATTTGTTACTATCTCTAATCCTCTGGTATCTGCCTACTCAACGGCATTAAAGATATCCACTAACACCATGATTACGCTCTCGTCCACATATATCATACTCTAGAATCAATCATCAAGCCATGGAGATTTTATCATCTCTTCAATTTTACCTACACACCACATCACATCATCATCTCCATGACTCTATTTTAAAATCACATCATCATAAATAAAGACTATTACTGCACTGTAGTCCAATAAGGAAGCCAGACAAAATACACACACACACCACACACACACACACAACACACATAGCATTCAACGATTAACGTAAGTACTTTAAAAGGGTATTATATATTGAAGTTATAACTTAACTTTAAACAATTTTTCAATGATTTCTAACTATCCGGACATCCAGCTGGAGCCGTTTATCATCGAGGTTTGGATCCTTTCAGACAGAACCTCTCCAAATGGTGGGTCACAACCCCGGTCGCCGGTCGACATAGTAGATTACTCAACATCAATGGCGCCACAATCTCAAAGTTGTCCAACAGTCAGTCAACACAGCAATGCAATATCCTCATTCAAACTTGTGAAATTATTACTTTTATTTTAAAATATACTATATTGAATAACTTTAATCATACATCACATTATATAATAATATATTTAGCGATAAACACTTTACTTGTCAACATGTCATTGCACAGCACTCCATTTATCCAGAGACTCAAACGTCATTCAAACATTCAACTGCATCGCCATTACATATTGTAGATCAAATCTATACCATTTCATTAAAGTAAGTTTCATGATCTTAATAACACAAGAAATAAACTTTATTTTATGTTATTAATAACCTTTTTATTCATGAAAATAAATATCACAAAACAATGCACCGACGTTAATTCAGGGTAAGTTTGGTGAAAAGGGGTGACATTTAAAGATGAAGTCCCTCACGCTATTTCCCATTACCATAAGTTACACATCATGGGATTTGCGGTTCATGGGGATTTTCAACAACAAGAACCCACCACAACGGCAAGGCCCTCCTGTTTTCAATGATTTTTTTTTTATAAGTTACAGACGAAATTCTGACAAAACTTGGTAGACAGGTTGGTTAGGTGACAAAGAAAACGCCGATTCCGATTTTGGTTCGGGTCCGAATCCAGATCGCGGCTCCCAGTGCTCAGTGGATACAAAATGAAACTGTTCAGCTTGGGGAGAGGTTGCGTTCTTTGAGTGCCGTTCTCGTTTTAGCTGTTTCTTCACTTCATCTACTCGACCTGTATCTCTTCTAAAAGCCTTTCTACCCTGAGAAAGATACCCTGCACCATTGGAAGTTCCCTTATTGTTTCCACATAATAAATTAGAAGCAAAACAGAACGATTTATGAGACTGCATCTCACCCTCATCGTCCACAACTCTGCTTTGCTATCTTTAATGGCTCACACTCTAACCTTTTCATTACCTTTATATCATAAAGATGTCTCGTGTCATGTTTAATATTCTTGGCAATGTCTTTTTCATATCCTTTTTGGCCTGCTGTGTTTTGTCTAACTAGTCCCTGTTCCTCCTTTGTAGATGCAATCAGACTCCATTACTGTTTTTGTGTTTTATAAATGCTTGTTTTCCTTATAAACTGCCTACCACCTACTCAACCACTGTTCTCTGCTCCCTCTAATTTACACCTCACTGGTATAATCTTATCTGCCCAAACATATTTGCTCTTGAAGGTTTCCATTTCTCTGATGCAGACCATCCACACTTTAATGCTACCCATTCTAAAGCTAATAAATCACTTCTCATACCCTCAAAGTTTTCTCCTAAAATCGAAACATCCTTAACCACTCTCCAATTTCAAATCTCAACTTGGTGGCATAATTGTGAGAGCTTCTACTCTGATCTCGGAGGTCAGGTCGTTAAACCCCGGCCGAGTCATATAAAGGCTACGAAAATGGTACGCGCTGCTTCCTCGTGATGTTTTACATCTAAAAGATAAGAGCAGGACAATTTACAGAGGTTGGATCTGTGGGGATGAGGAAATTCCTTAGGAATGCCCCACTGAGTGAGGTGAGAAAGGCGCGTGCATTGTTGGCGATGCATCGCTGGAATTAAGAATGCCCCGTAAAGTGGCGGTACCTTCCCCCAAGCGCTCAGTGGCTGCATTTGTCCCATCTAGCAGTCCTATGCTGTGTCATGTGTGTACGAGATGTGCATGTGGCAGTCACTCCAAACGTTAAATCGTGTAATGAAAAAAAACAAAAAAACAGTAGAGTTGCGATTACGATATTGTGTCGCTTGACCAAATTGCTCTCCACCTCCACTCCTCCCGTGTTAGGATTTGACTAAAAAGAGGTGCAACACAGCACTCTCATCGGTTTTTGGACAAAGTGGGTTAAAACAATCTGGACTTGGACTAAAAATCCTCATCTGCTCGTCTGATCCTGTTCCAAGACCCAATCTATCCAGGAAGTTAAAATCCCCATAATGAATACTCTTCGCGTATCACATGCTCTTCCAAATTCTGCCATAATCCATCTTTTCAGCTCTTTCTTCAACCACAGAATTCTATAAAATATCTGAGTAGCATCTTACTTTTCTTCCAATTCAACACAATCCACACAGAATGCTCTCCATCATTCCTCCTTAATGTCAAGTCTATCTCGATACAAGTCTTTCACCCAGACTGCCACACCTCCTCCTTTCTCTATCAACTCTATAAACCCTGTAGCAGCCTTAATTCTGTCCTCCAGGTAGATTGCTCACTAACCCAGGTCTACTTACAGCAGCTACGTCATACCCTGCAGCCAACACCCAGCTTCAATTTCTCATTCAAGCTGCTGATTTGTGCAACAACTTAAACTTTCACATCACACTTGACCCCTGATATCCATTAACCACCCCCTGTATCCAAAACACTCCAACCCCACTCCTCAGTTTCCCATTCGAAAAAGCTCTATTATATTTCTGAGACATCGCAAATCTCCACACCCCACCTCTCCCCCCCACACGCCATCCTATTAAGCACTCCTGCACCATAGACAGTACATCACTCACTATGACTATGAAGAAATAATATGTAACGATGTAACAATGCCTCTGCTCTTGAAGAATGGGAATGGGGAGTGGGTACATAGTTGGGTGGTGGGCAGAAAGGGACAAAGTTGGGGTCGGGGAGTGAGGTTATTGGAGGGTAGGTGGTTGTGGGGAGGGGTGGGAGGTGAGGACTCTTACATTTTTGTTATGATGATTTTAGTAGCCAAAACTTTGATAGTGGTAAGGTAATTAACAATGACATAATGGTATATTTTTGATTATAATTATCTAAATACTGCAGTCATATACCTTTGAATTATATATATATATATATATATATTATATTATATATATACTATACTATATAATTTTTATATATATTATCCCTGTGTGTGAGAGAGTGAGCAGGTTGCATCAGGAAGGGCATCCGGCGTAAATGTGATCAAGTAAATGCGGATCCATAACGGATGATCCGCTGTGGCGACCCTGAGCAGCGGCGAACAAACAACATATAACTTATTTATTATTATATAATATATATATATATAGATTATATATTTAGAAATATATTAGATATAATGATGGGAATTCATTAAAGCCTGAAGAGGTTTAATAATACGGATGTGCTGTTAATGTCGGGTTACCATCACTACCTGTTTACAAACTAATTATGCATAAACAACTTGGACTATGAAATACCCACGGCTCAGCGATCATGAAGATTAATACTCCTAATTACACGAAAAGCATCAAATGACAAACTTCCCACCCGGGCGAGCTAATAAGTGCGAGCAATCAGCCTGATGAATCGACAGCTGGATCAAGAGCAAAGCCGGCGCTCCGAGGAGGACGCAGCCACGTTCGGGAGAATTATAAACGGTGCCAGGAGCATGGCCTGCCTGAATCTCACAGCTGCCTGCCTGGTTGCATCCCCTTGATTGCTGCAGCATGGGAGACTCGCATGCAGCAAGGCCTCCGTCAAGTGTTTGCGCTCAATAAGCAGTGCTCATGCCTTGCTTTTTCATAAGTGTTCCTGCCTGGGGAAATGGAGACAGTAATGATGCAGATTCCAATGATGAGGACACACACAAAGCTGGAATCACCTGCACATGAACACCACCTATCACTCAACACACTCATGCCCAAACCCAGCCCACCCCCCCACACACACACCATTCACTCCATTCCACCTCACCACCACACCCTCACACAACCCTGTCTGCATGGTCCTCCAAATCCACATGCAAACAAACCCTCCCCCTCTCTCATATCAGCTACACCTGGACCGACAGGCCACAACCTCTCTCTCTCTCTCTCTCTCTCTCTGACCCACCACAACTCTCCGTTTCTCCTTCTCCAGAACCTGCCTTTCCTCTCTCTTTGATTCCCTCTACTGTGGCAGCACCGACCCTACATCTTCCCTTTCTGCCACTCATGTGACATATGTTTGTCACCCAGTTCCCCTTTAATCCCCCAGCAGTCTGTGAACCTGCTGCCCTCTGTCGTTTAGCTCTTCCATGAGGCCGATACGTTTATGCAATGGATGTGTACACTACCGATCAAAAGTTTTAGAACACCCGCATTTTTCAGTTTTTACTTAAATTTAAGCAGTTCAAGTCCAGTGAATAACATGAAATGGTACAAAGCTCAGCAGTAAACTGTCAGAGGTTTAAAAAAATAAAAGTTAGATTCCCAAAATTGAAAAATAATGTAAATTTCAGGTTGTTAAAAAGGCGCCTTTCAGGGAACAAGTAATGGGTGAGCAACTGCACTGTTCTGGCAGCATGGAAGTAAATTAAGCTTGAAACTTGATGCAAACATTCCGACAGGTGTCGCCAACTTTTGTTGATTAGTTTACAAACCTCTGTCTGTATAAAAGCAGTGTTGGAACAGACTGTGTTGCTACACCTCTGAAGCATTATTTGGAACAATATTGCACTGCAGGAAGTAGTACATTGCTATCTATAATGTGAGAAAAAGACAATTAAAAAGGAAGACAGACAGACCATTAAACCCTTAAAGTGTAGGTCTTTTCCTTGGAGAAATTGCAAAGTAAGCCAGGTGTCAGTGAGTACAGTTGCCTTCCACATCAACAAAGGCACTTGAAACTTGAAGAAACTGACAGGAAGAGGTCTGGCAACCCAAAGCCACAACACAATCAGAAGACAAGTTTCTGAGTCAACGCTTTGCGTGATAGGGGCTCACGGACAGCAGCTTCAAGCACGCTTAACATGGTCGAAGTAAGGAAGTCTCAGTTTCACTGTGAAGAAGACTTTCGAGCTGCAGGTTTGACAGTCGAGTGCAGTAAGAAGCCATTGCTAAGATGCAAAAAATAAGAAAAGAGGCTTGCCTGGGTCATGAAGAACTGCTAGTCGACTACTTGAACTGGGAGAAGGTTTTATGGAAGGATGAATCAAAGTTTGAAATCTTTCGGTTCATCACGCATGGTTTTTGTACGCCGTTGAGGAGGGAAAGGATGGTCCCTCAGTGTGTGACACCAACTGTCAAAATGGAGGAGGAAACGGAATGATCTGAGGCTCTTTTGCTGGATCCAGATCGGCGACTTGCAAGAGTGACTGGCAACCTGAACCAAAAGGGCTACCACAGCATATTTGCAACGCAATGCAATACCTCTGGTCTATGCCTAGTTGGTCGGGATTCATTCTAACCAAGAAAACACCAAAATACCTTCCAGCTATGTCAGAACTACGTAAAAGAAAGACAAGACGTTAGGCTTCAAATCATGGAATGGCCAGCACGTCCAGACTTAAGCCCCATTGAGCTGGTTTGGATGCCTGGACAAAGGTGAAAGCAAAGCAACTGAAAGTGCAACACATTTGTGGGAATTCTGCAACAGTGTTGGGAAGAAACTTCAAACAAAATTTGATTTTCATTGTTGAAGAATTCAGGATATGTTCGGCTGTTATATCTGCAAAAGGTGGCGACTTTGTTCAGTAAAAATTTAGATTAAATTTTGTTCAACAAAACGATTCCTTGATTTCTTTTTATCTGCATGGTTTATTTGTTCTATGTTTTAATTTCAGAGTATTGAAACTTAAACTGCTTAAATTTCAGTAAAATGGAAAAAATGGGGGTGTTCTAAACTTTTGACCAGCAGTGAAAAAATATATTTATGTAATACTGTGTGTGTGTGTGTGTGTGTGTGTGGTGTGCTGTGTGTGTGTGTGTGGTGTGTGTGTGTGTGTGTGTGTGTGAATGTGGATATTGCTGGTGTTGCTTAACGGTTTGGTGGTGGGCTTGGGACCTAGGATCCTGTGTTGAAATCCCATCGGTTGTTGAATTAATATCAGGTGTTGACTCTGCCTGTCATCCTCGAGGTCGGAAAAATGAGTGCAGCTTATGCTGGTATCCTGTGTTCGGAGTGGCGCCTGTCCAGGATTGTGCCATTAGCCAAGGAGACGGCTTAAACCGCACCAACGCTCTGCACAGAGTATAGGTCCAATGGATGGATGGATATGTATGTGGCGTATGTGTAGTATATATATAATTATATATATATATAATATATATATATATATATTATATATAATAGTATATAGATATATACCACATACATACATACACATAAATAGCGTACTATGTTGTATATGTATATACCATATATATATATATATTATTTTTTTTGATAATATTTATATATATTTTATTATTCATACATACATGCTTATATATACGTACATATGTATACATATATATATATATATATATATATATATTATATTATTATATATATATATAAACAACTCCATGCTCCTCTAGCCAAAATAATGCAGAAAGCAACAAAAAGCCTTCACAAGACAGTCGCTGTGCTGTTGTCAAACCCTCCCCAGAGTCCTCTACAGCTATAAGACTCACAAAGAGTCACACATGAGAATCCAATGCTACACACCCTTTCAGCTGCCAGCCAGTTTCATCGCATATTGGTGATCATCAGCAACAGCGCAGACAAAATGCAGACCAATGAGCCTCCCAAGCATGTATCACGTGCAAATGTCGAAAGCAGTTTATCTATACTAATAAAAGGCAGTGTGTTGTGTGTGTGTGTGTGTGTGTGTGTGTGTGTGTGTGTGTGTGTGTGGTGTGTCAGCGTGTCACTCTCAAATCAAAATATAAACCTAGCAGCTGAAACTTTGCATGCATACTAAGAAACTCCAAGAAAGTGTGAGCGAAAATTCGGGTTTGGCTTAATTAAAACACCCTTTGAAGATAATTAATGAAATAATTAAGAGCTTTCTTTAATAATATCTTTCGTCAAGCGATCCTCGGCCCCTCGCTCTCATGGTCTAGGGGGTTCCTGGGTAACCTCGCTGGGGTCTGAAGCCGCATGTTTTGGCCTTCTAACTTCTTACCGCTGGCTTGGAACAAGCTGCAACTGAAAGAACTGTTCATCATAGCTACGATCGCTGGGTACATTGCAATGCATGGAAACGCCTGGAGACGTCAGACGTTGTCGTTTTATTTCATTCAGCATATGCGTTCGCCACGAGTATCTCTTAAAAGGAATTACAAAAATTAAGCTCAAAAACAACTTACAAGCAGTTCTGACTACGAGAAAAGTGTTCATTTGTCATTCGGACATATGTGACATTTCGGGCATCTCGAGAGGTGTATGGTTTAATAGGCGGTTCGTGAATTCATTGCAATGCCAAGGTGGCATTTCATAATCACCGTTTTGTTGGAGTGTTGCTTGAAAGCTTAAGCCACTTGTCACGGCTCAAGCTGCTTGGGTTGTGTCTTTGGTTCAACGTTCCGTGAACTTCCAATCTGCACATCGATTAGACTATGTTTCCCCCTTTGTTGGGTCCACTTTGCTATGTGGTGGTCTCGGGAGGCGTCTCACTCCACTAAAATGTGCAAGGATCGCTTGTGCAATCTCCATTTGTAATTCAGCCTCTCACTCAAACCAAGTGTATATAAACCAGGGTGTCTAAGCCACCATGCCGCCATATTATACATTTATCGTTTTCGTTTTTAAAAGACTAGTTCTATAATAATATTTTTATAAAGCATTTGCAGAAGTATGAATCCAAATAATTTGAAGCAATATTATGTATTGTGTATAATTTGTAATCAGTAAGTGAAATAGTGTGGTAGATAAAACATCAGAAAGGAATAACTGCACCAAAAATTAAATTTCACGCTCATGCTCTCACGCTGGACGCTCACGCAGGGGTATCGTATATGCTCTTCTGTTTTCGAACAAGCAGCTAACAAGGCGGCAAGTGAGCAAATATAGTGCCCGAACAAGAAGGTATATTACATGAATTGTGCTACTACATGGAAAAGCAGATCCTGTTGCATGGCCACCACTTAGATGACGAACGTATGTACACACACGCGTCTCCACAATCTGTACCTTTTAATGTTTTTCAAATAAATGAACGTGAAAGTTGAAACTTTGGATTAGAAGTGCGGAAGGAACGGAACGGACGGACACGCTGTACACATAATACGCTCCGAATATATATACAATATTTACGGGCGATGAAAAAATATGTGTAGAATAAAGAACATTAGAAAGGAAAAAATAACTTGTACCAAAACTTTAACATTTTCCGCTCACGCTCACAGCTGAGCCAGGGATATTGCTATATTAGCTCTCTGTCTTACGAACAGGCAGGTAAAAACAATAAGGTCTGCCCGACCAGGTGTCACAATGTTTGTTTCTTGCGTGAAGATCATAGCTTTACGCATTCTCTTTATTCTGTTCTTGGATTTTTGAATTGAATGTTACACTAATTCCCACTTTAATTCATCTTCAAAACGTGTTCAAGGTAAATCTTGTGTTTATGATTTTATATATTTATGTGTATATACGCTTTGCACGTGTGTATAAGCTTTATGACCACATGGCATTTCGGCACGGGGTGTTAGGGTGATATCTCGCATACAGCAGGTTCAATAAAGTGGAAATTGAGCTCCCATGTGTCAATAGTATCATCCTCCATAGAGTGTGTATGTGTGTGTTGTGTTGTGTGTGTGTGTGTTGTGTGTTGGGTGTGTGCTTGTGTGTGTGTGTGTTGTGGTGTGTGTGTGTGTCATTGATTGGTATAACATATGGAGTTCACGAAGTGGATTGAGTCCGTCAAGGGTGGGCTCAAAACATCCACCTTCGTTCATGGAGTGGGTCACATTCATGACCAATGATGTGAAGTTTACTGTTCTCAAGTTTTGTGCCGGTCTCTCTCAGGATCGTCACTGAGCCCAGGACAGCTTGCCAACTGTAATTTGTTTGTATACTATTTCCAGGGGATGGTTTTTTAAATATCTTCGGTGTAGGTTCTTTGTCATCAGCTCTACTCGACCAAAATATGGTACATACTTGGCATTCTCAGCTCAGACTTTCACATTCATTCTTGAGATCGTTGTATTTCGGTCATGTTCTTGATTTCTGCATCCATTGGGCTAAAATCATGGTGGCACTCATTAGAATGCCTTCTCTCTTTTTTGGCACCAAGGTACGATATTGGTCGCATCGCTTTGTTTCGATGTTCACGGCTCATAGGATCAGTAGTCGTACATGAGCGGAGGTTTTCAATCTTTTCATTTGTCAATCCATCTTTTGGTTTGATGTTCCCGACGAAAATTTTCTGGAACTGGAATCAAATTGTTGCAGATGTCAGGTTATACATTACAAACTTTGTTGTGTTTGTGTGCAGACTATTCCTGACAGGTGTTTAATATTTGTGTTGCATAGCATAACATATCATTCCTTTTTCTTCAACGTCACCTTCTCCCCTATTATTTTCTCTTAC
>CM068953.1:6944020-6966692 GCA_035128595.1 Eptatretus atami
CAGAGAGAGATGTCTTCCAGTCTTGCTTTACCCCCCCCCCAACACAGTGCAGCACCAAACTCCCATACCTAGCTCTTTCACTCTTCCCTCCCCCCTCTCTCTCTATATCTTTGTGATTATCTACATTAGTGTCTGGAATGTGATTATGTCCGGAGGTGTTCGTCTGCGGACGCATCCGAGCGATGTTCATTCTGCCAACCGCGTCTGGGTGGTGTTTCGTCTGCGGAAGCGTCCAGGTAGTGTTTGTCTGCAGACGCGTCCTGTTGTGTTTCACGCTTTCTCTGGGCAGCATTTACAGTTGAAATGGATTTCAGACATTATTTTTGTTTCCATCTTCACAGCTACTCAATACAGAATCATTTTGATAAGACAGTATGAAGCATAATTAATGCTCCACCACACGTCTGCCTTCTCTTCCTCACCTCATACTACCTGTCCTTCCCCCTGTATATATGTGTATATATATATTGTTGTGGCCGGGATCCGTGGCGAGAACGACCACTAGGCGGGGGAGGTTACGTCATCTCCCACCAGACTCCCGGAATTGTAGGCCGTTGCTCTCGGATAACTCCGTGAGCCGGCGGGTCGCTGAACCGATCGTGGACGCCATATCTCAAACGCTGTAGCGTCGGGTCTTTTTGTCTAGAACCAATTTACCTAATTAACTGCGCGATTCGACAATGGGGGAACCAACGCCTCGGCACGTCTTGCTCGAACCGGATCACTCTACCACTGCGGTAGAGTTCCAACTACCGATACCAATCCCGGTTCGGTACAGTCGAGCGCAACTACCAAGCCGTGCCGGCTAGGTTGAACCGATTATCGGGGATAAAAAACGACCTTAAACTCAGATCCGAACCATGCTGGACCAATGCAAGAAAGGACGGAAACGAACTGGGGACATTTCTGCAATTGTTTATTCACAAATATAAAAAAGACACAGGGCAAGACTTTTTGCAGATATGCAAGCAATAATTTACAATGATGGAAAACTTAACAGTTCTACTTATAAGATGGGCCCACACACTCAGACACACACTCAGACGATTTATTGAAAGATCCCACAGCCAGAGAGGGAGAGACGAGCTAGGGGACGCAGTTCACGTGAGTACCTGCATGTTGAAGCGAGGATTGCTCCGCGTGTGGCACCTGCTATTGGTCATGCAGCTTGGTCCACAGTCAGCATGCGTGGGCTCGTGCCGGTGGAGGAAACCGAGCGGGGCAGTCGGAGTCCAGGGCGGCGATCAGGGTCGCAGACGGGACCCCAGGAAAACACCACGAACGCCAGCAAAATGTAGAGTCACCCAACCAACTTGGTCCTCCAAAATAACTCTCGTTCCTTCCAAGAGACT
The DNA here is from genome assembly GCA_035128595.1 of Eptatretus atami. Lineage (NCBI taxonomy): Eukaryota > Metazoa > Chordata > Myxini > Myxiniformes > Myxinidae > Eptatretus > Eptatretus atami. The sequence continues at coordinate 6,945,373 of CM068953.1, forward strand.
TACTCAGAACCAACGACCGAAGCCCCTCATAACTTCTCGCTGAGGATGGCGTCGTAACTTTTATGGACCTCCCTGAACGGGGCGGGGGCTCGGTGGAACAGACGTCACTGTCTGTCCGATTGGACAGGGCTCCCATGGATCCACCCTTTCTGGGCAAGGTTTCGGCCATGCAGGGAAAACCCCGCCCCCACTCACGCGTGCCCATACTCGTCCAAAATAAGTTACAAAGTTTGTGGAAGCTGAGAAGGAACTGCCAGAGATTCTGCCTCGGACAGCGAGTCGCCAGTTAGGCGAGTGAAGCGCTTGTGCAGTGTGATGATGTCGGTTTGTTTGTTGGATGGTCTGTTGGATGATCGTTGGATGGCTCGTTGGATGATTTGTTGGATAGTCGTTAGATGGTTTGTTGGATGGTTCATGGATGTAATAACCTCCTAAAGGACATCGCAATGCACACCTTTGATTCTCCACTAGACAAAAGGAAGGGACCTGTCTCACATGTACCTTAACGGAATAACTGACTCTTGGGACATCTGTATGTTTAAATGCATATGATTTCCAGATCCATAACATATATATAATATATATATTATTATATATTATATATATATATATATATATATATAATATATATAATATATATATATATTATTAATGTATGAAGACCCACCACATCACTCATCTGCGAATTGAGGGAATACCCAATCAGCTCTCACCAAATCAATTAAACCCAGGTGGCTAGGTTTATATAAATAATTGACACCTCCCACACTGCTTCACCGAAAAAGCTGCATAATGCAACCCAAGAAGGCTACACAAGGTAAGAAATTTGCTGTTTAGAACCATTCCCGAGTTCCTCCACAAGTTCCTCGTTTGTTATGCTTTTGAGAAACAAACTTTTTTTCCTGTTCATGAACTGACGTTCCTGTTTATGAACTCAAGTTCCTGTTTTCAAACTCACGTTCCTGTTTACGAACTCAGTTCCTTTTATGAACGAGGAACAATTTCGGTTTTGAGGTTCGATCCGTACGAAGCTGAATATGCTCCGACTGAGGTGAGTAATCTCACTGTGAAGGACGCCTTCTAGGCACGCTCAAGTCTGTGGTTGATCCATGCCCAGGCGAGATATCTTCTAGTCTTGGGGGATTTCAATGCATCAACTGGAACTGATAGTGATGGTTCTGAGACACTTCTTGGTCCCCAGGGGTCTGGAACTGTGAACCAGAATAGTAGTAAATTTCTTGACTTGGAAGAAGACATTGACTTCGGGTGGCTGGTTCATGGTTTCAGCAACCACAGGCTTAATGCTGGACTTGGTATTCCAAACGCTGGTGGTGTGGTAAAGGAGAATGACCATGTGCTCATTGATGCTCCAGAAATGAAGTCTATTGGAGTGCTCAGTTCCTTAATAATGACCACAGGCTTGTTGTGGCAACTCTGAAATTGCTGCTTAAATCCGGGAGAATGGTATTGTCCCAGCCCAGGCTGGATGTTGTCAAGCTCAAAGATGAGAGGGTAGCTAGGAGTTTGCGAACAAGCTGAGTGGGGATTTGGGGGATTGAGTGCTTTGGGGAATCCTGAAAAGTTATGGAGTGCCTTCAACACCACCATCCTTGATGTTGCTGGTTGATGTATTGGAACTCAACAAAGCGGCGAAAAGAATTTTTTCTCTCAAGGGACACTGGATACCAGCGACCAGAGTTGCAGGGCCAGCTTATTGGCAGAGCTGAGCTGTTCAGGGAGTTGAGGTGTAAAATTGTAGTGTGCTGAGGGTGGACAAGGAGACCGATGTGCGAGGAATGTGAGGCGGTGGACAACACCTGTGATCAGTGATTCTCATCCCACTTGTAGGGTAATTCTCGCATTGTGTTCCCCCAGCCCATCACTTAGTGCACTGCAGTTAGAGCGGAGAGTGGTGGGCTCTTGACATAGGAGTCTGACGTGAAGGCCCGCTGGGCTGGTTACTTTGAGCGGTTGCACCAGACTGACTCACCAACTGTTGAGCTTGATGTCAGGTGTGTTACTATCATGATTGCTGACCTCCAATCAACTGTGATCCACCTTCGTTTGTGAAACATTGGCTGCGGTGAACCGGTTGAAATGGGGTAAAGCATCATGTGGCATCTGTGGCATCAATGCTGAACTTCTAAAGTCTTGTGGAAATGCTGAACTCAGGCTATTCCATGCAGTTATGTGCTTGCCTGGAACAGAGACATCATCCCAACTGACTGGAAGAGGTGCCTTGTCCCTCTCTGGAAAGGGAAGTTGATTGCCAAGACTGCACCAACGACGGAAGGGTGACGCTGCTCTCTGTGCCGGCGCGGTCTTTGCTCAGATAATTCTTGATAGGGTTCCCCACCATCTGCTTGAGCACCAGCACCTAGAGCATGTCAGGCTTTACCCAAAGAGGTCAACGATTGACCGTATCCTTCCTCCTTGGGTCCTCACCGAACGCAGACGACAGTTTTGGCAGGGGATGCTTGCAGCCGATGTTAATCTCTGCAAAGCATTCGATTCAGTGAATCGGGATGCGCTCTGGAGGATTCTTGTTCTTTGTGGGGTGCAATCAATGTGATGTCTGAACTATACTCTGGTACTGAGAGTGCTGTGAGATGTGGTGATTCCACATCTGGCTTATTTCCAGTTGTTGCTGGAGTTCATCAGGTGTGTGTCCTGGCCCCCACACTTTTCAGTGCTTGTATGGACTGCATTCTGGGGAGGATGTTGGAGAGATCAAGCAGTGGTGCATCATTTGGGAATCTCAAGATCTCTGACCTTGATTTTGCAGATGATGCGGTCATCTTTGCAGAGACTCTTGATATCCTTTTGGGTCCTCATCATGTGCTGAATGAGTAGTCAGAGCCGCTGGGATTATGGATTTCCTTAGTCAAAACTAAGATCCAGGCTTTCAATGACATCTTTGATGCTGCTATATTGTCTGTACCTGTTTGTTGTTGGGATGTTGAGGTCACAGAGAGTTCACTTACCTTGGCAGTGATATGCATGTCTCTGCTGGCTGTGAGCCAGAGATCAATAGACATCTGTGTTGGGCCTGAGGAGTCATGGATTCACTGGAGCATGGGGTGTAGCGGCGTCAGGACTGTGAAGGAGGACTAAAATCGGAGTCTTCAAGTCCTTGATGATTCCAGTCTTGCTTGACGGATGTGAGACTTGGACTCTGACCAGGGTCTGAGATGGAGATTTGATTGCTTTGGCACCAGGTCTCTTCGAGAATCTTTGGCTATTGCTGGTCGGTCTTTGTGTCCATGAGCATTTGCTGAGAGAGATTCAAATGATATTTGTGACCTGCATGGTACGTGAGCGTTAGCTGTGGCTGTTTGGAAAATGTGGCTCATTTTCTTGCCGCTGATCCTGCTCACCAAATTCTCTCGGTGAAAGAGCTTCGTGCTCACCTGCTCACCATGTGCCTCTTGGTTGCAGCAGGTGGATCGGCATCTCGTGGAGATTGGGATGGGCCAGGCATCTGCCTGGGGATGGCCAGACGGAGACCCCTGGAGTACCATCGGAATGTGCCCGCAGTGATGCGCTGCTCCAGCACATGCTTCCATACCTACCCTTACCTGAAGTTGCCCCCAATCCACATGAAATCTCAGAATGGTGTTTCTCTTCATTTACCTCGTGAGTATTCGTAATATTGTATTTTGTAAATCATGGTAGTGTATTAATTTGTGATTGGAATGATGCTGTTTGAATGAAATATAAGAGGTTGAGTTTAAAGTACAATGAGGAATTCCACTCAGGGGTTCCACTCGTGACATTCGCAGATTCGCAATTTGTGGTTTCGCCATTTTTGACCCCCCAGTCCTTCACTATTCGGCTGTTCAGCAGCTGTCCAAGCTTCCCGTGCATAACACAGGTACCTCGCTCATATAAAATACCATTTACTTCAGATACAGTCACGACGACAAAAACAAAACGTGATCACCGTACGCTGTTGAGGTTAAACATCAAACCTCCAAGGTACGAGATTAAAGTTTGCCTTCACGGCCACCACGGTGAGACCCATGGTAACGAAGCATGAAGGCATCCACACACCTGCGGAGAGATGCCAAATTACAGATCCAAATATACACATTTATGTCCTCCACCTGAAGCAGCTGCTGACTGTACATCCAAATCAGGATATGAATTGTACCACCATCCACCTCGGGGTGCTCGGCAAGTGGCTTAAGCACTCAAGCAAGCACTCCAATGAAATGGTTTGCAAGTGATAGCGATGTCCAAATTAGACAAATAAACACTTTTTTTAGGAGTTGGAACTGCTGCTAAGTTCAAATCTGGAGGTTAAAGTTTGTAATGCAGCTTAGGTTAAGAGATTCTCTATGTTATGGATGTGCAGAAAAGAAACAAAGCCACAAACACTGGTGTCTCCTGGTGTTTATAGCATTGCAATGTTCCCAGCAATTTGCAACTATGACAAACACGCATTCCATAATATGAGTGAGGAAAGTGGAACCCCCCCCCCCAAAAAAAAAAACAAAAAAAACAACATTATCATTAAGAAATCGCTGCGGCCTGTTCCAAGACAAGGAATGGTTGAGCAGGCCAAGAAACATGGCGGCTACAGACCGCATTGAGGTAACCCAGAATACACCTTAAGACCCAGAGAGCGAGGTGACCGAGGATCGCTTTATTGAAGGATATAATTAAATAACGCTGTTAATTATCTTCAAAAGGAATGTTTTAATTAATCTAAACACACAATTTTCACTCTTGCACTTCTTGGACTTTCCTGAACATGCCTGCAAAGTTTCAGTGTGCACGGTTTCATGATTTTGAGTTATGGAGGACACACACACACACACACACACACACACACACACACAACACAATCACACTCTGACGTTCACTCGGTTCATGTAACGATATCTGCTGTGAAGAAACATGCCGTGATACATTTGCTGTTGAGAAACATGTTTGTGATATCTCTTTGCTGTTGAGAAACATGGTGAGATTTCTTTGCTTAGATTAATATTGGCTCTTGGCTCGCAGACTTCCTCTCCTGTCACAGTCAACGTGTGGCCCTAAATGGAGTTCTTTCATCCCCTCTTCCTGTCCAGGCTGGAGTACCTCAGTAGGTTCTGGTCCTGTTCTTTTCTGGTTTTCATCAATGATCTCTCCAACTCTCTGGAAAATCCTCTATATGTCTTTGCTGATGACTCCACCTCTGTCTAACCATCGGTCATCCCTCAGACCGCAAGCAGCAGCTTCTTCGCTCACTGCAGATCTGGATAAAATCACAAACTGGTCCAACACGTGGAACATGTCTTCATCGTAAATCTCTGGAAAGGACCGTTTAGAACCCCCCCCCCCCCCCCCCCCATCCACTTTCTCAAAATTTCTGGAATAAGTCCTTTCTTTCAAGCTTCTGTGTCTCACTATCTGCCATGACCTTTCCTGGGAAAGCCACATTTCAAACCTCGCCTACAAAGCCAGTCGCAAACTGGGAATCCCCCATCATACAAAGTCCTTCTCGGCCCACCTGAGCTCCTGACCACTTACAAAGTTTTGTCCACAGCCTGATGGAGTACTGTCTCCCCTCTGTGCTGGTGCTCCTGCCTCCCACCTTTCTCGGCTTCACGCTGTGAAGCCAAGGCATTTCGGATCATTGGCATCTCCCGCAATGAGGCTAAGTCTATGGGCCTCTCACGCTCTCACCGAAGGCTGGTCGGTGGTCTTTCTGTCTTCTACCGTCTCCTCTCCAGTCTCACCCCCCTGCTTTCTCTGCGATTTGTCCCCACCACATTTCCGCAGGCGCTCAAGGTCTGACAACAACCTCCTTCTGTTAAAACTACCAAATCACGAATCACTGCTCACCTTCACTCTTTCATTCCTCTTTTTTCCCACATTTGGAATAAACTCCCTCACTATATTCAATCCCATTCTTCCCTCCAGGGCTTCAAAACTGCTGTTCACCACCACCTCTTGTCGTCCCCATCCAAATCCTCGATCTTTTCTACCCCCGTAAATCCACCAAAGCCCACCTCCTTCAATTCCCTGCTTTCCTTCCTGAAAGTCCCTGTAATGTCCATCTGTATTCCCCATGTTCCCGCCCCATCCCTCTCCCTTCACCCGATCTCCTAGTGTCTCGGTCTCCACTGTTTTGTCCTTCCTACTCCCACCCCTCTTGTCTCATGCCCCCCTTGCTGTGCGTTGTGAGTTGGCTCTCACAGAGCCTCAACAAGGTAACAAACAAGAAAAAATGCCGTTTTATTTTGGCTTTTAAGAAACATGGTACGATATCTTTGATGTCATGAAACATTCCTCGATATGTTTACTGTGAGAAACATGCCGCGATATCTTTGCTGTTATGAAACATTCCATGATATCTTTGCTGTTGAGCAACATGCAGCGATATCTTTGCTGGTGAGAAAGAATCCATGATATCTTTGCTGGTAGAAGCATGTGTGATATCTTTGCTGGTGAGAAAGATGCCACAATATCTTTGCTGTTATTAAACATGCCATGGATTCTTTGTTTTAAAAACATGCCACAATATCTTTGCTGTAAGAAGCATGTCGTGATATCTTTGCTGGTAAGAAACATGCCATGATATCTTTTGCTGTAAGAAACATGCCATGATATTTTTGCTGTTCAGAAACATGCCGCGATATCTTTGCTGGTAAGAAGCATGTCGTGATATCTTTGCTGGTAAGAAACATGCCATGATATATTTTGCTGTTCAGAAACATGCCATGATATCTTTGCTGGTAAGATGCATGTCGTGATATCTTTGCTGGTAAGAAACATGCCACGATACTTTTGCTGTTTGGAAACATGCCACGATATCTTTTGCTGTTAAGAAACATGCCATGATATCTTTGCTGGTAAGAAGCATGTCGTGATATCTTTGCTGGTAAGAAACATGCCGCGATATATTTTGCTGTTTGGAAACATGCCACGATATCTTTTGCTGTTAAGAAACATGCCATGATATATTTTGCTGTTTGGAAACATGCCACGATATCTTTTGCTGTTAAGAAACATGCCATGATATATTTTGCTGTTCCGAAACATGCCATGATATCTTTGCTGGAAAGAAACATGCCGCGATATGTTTGTTGGAAAGAAACATGCCATGATATCTTTGCTGGAGAAGACATGCCATGAAATATTTTGCTGTTCAGAAACATGCCATGATCTTTTTGCTGTTCAGAAACATGCCATGATATCTTTTCTGGAAAAAACATGCCGCGATATCTTTGCTGGGAAAAAAAAATGCCGTGAATATCTTTGCTGGAAAGAAACATGCCGTGATATCTTTGCTGGTAAGAAACATGCCGCGATATCTTTGCTGGTAAGAAACATGCCGCGATATCTTTGCTGGTAAGAAACATGCCGGATATCTTATCTGGGAGAAGTATGTCATGATATCTTTGCTGGTAAGAAACATGCCCCGATATCTTTGCTGTTGAGCAACATACCACGATATTTTTTGCTGTTCAGAAACATGCCATGATATCTTTCTGGAAAGAAACATGCCGGATATCTTTGTTGAAAAGAACATGCCATGATATCTTTGCTGTGAAGAAACATGCCATGAAATATTTGCTGTTCAGAAACATGCCATGATATCTTTTGCTGTTCAGAAACATGCCATGATATCTTTTCTGGAAAGAAACATGCCGCGATATCTTTGCTGGGAAAAAAACATGCCGTGATATCTTTGCTGGAAAGAAACATGCCCGTGATATCTTTGCTGTTAAGAAACATGCCGCGATATCTTTGCTGGTAAGAAACATGCCGCGATATCTTTGCTGGTAAGAAACATGCCGCGATATCTTTGCTGGCTAAGAAACATGCCGCGATATCTTTGCTGTAAGAAACATGCCGCGATATCTTGCTGGTCAGAAACATTCCGCGATATCTTTGCTGGTAAGAAACATTCCGCGATATCTTTCCTTTTCTGAAACATTCTGCGATATCTTTGCTGTTCTGAAACATACCGCGATATCTTTGCCATGAAGAAACATGCCACAATATCTTTGCTGGTAAGAACATGCCACGATATCTTTACTGGTAAGAAACATGCCATGGTATTTTTACTGGAAAGAAACATGCCATGATATCTTTGCTGCAAATAAACATTCCACGATATCTCTCCTGTTCTGAAACATTCCGCAATATCTTTGCTGTTAAGAAACATGCCACTAAATCTTTGCTGTCATGAAACATTCCGTGATATCTTTGCTGTTATGAACATGCCACTAAATCTTTGCTGTCATGAAACATGCCACGATATCTTTGCTGGTAAGAAACATGCTACGATATCTTTGCTGGAAAGAAACATGCCGTGATATCTTTGCTGGCAAGAAACATGCTGTGATATCTTTGCTGTTGAGAAACATGCCATGATATCTTTGTTGGTAAGAAACATGCCGCGATATCTTTGCTGTTGTGAAACATGACACAATATCTTTGCTGTTAATAAACATGCCATGATATCTTTGTTGGTAAGAAACATGCCACAATATCTTTGCTGGTAAGTAGCATAATGTGATATCTTTGCTGGTAAGAAACATGCCACGATATCTTTTGCTGTTTATAAAAATTTCACGATATCTTTTGCTGTAAAGAAACATGCCACGATATGTTTTGCTGGGATTTAACATGCCATGATATCTTTTGCTGTTTAGAAACATTCCACGATATATTTTGCTGGTAAGAAACATGCCATGATATCTTTTGCTGTTCAGAAAGATGCCATGATATCTTTGCTGGAAAGAAACATGCCATGATATCTTTGCTGGTAAGAAACATGCCGTGATATCTTTGCTGGTCAGAAACATGCCGTGATAACTTTACTGGTAAGAAATATTCCGCGATATGTTTACCTGTCAGAAACATTCCGCGATATCTTTGCTTGCTGTTCAGAAACATGCGCACATATATCTTTGTTGGTAAAGAAACAGGCCATGATTCTTTGCTGGAAAGAACATGCCGCGATATGCTTTGGCTGGGAAGAAACATGCCATGATATCTTTGCTGTAAGAACATGCCGCGATATCTTTACTGTTAAGAAACATGCCCGCGATATCTTTACCTGAAAGAATATTCCGCATATCTTTGCTGTTGAGAAACATGCCACGATATCTTTGCCGGTAAGAAAACATGCCGTGATATCTTTGCTGGTAAGAAACATGCCGCGATACTTTACTGGTAAGAAATATTCCGCCGATATGTTTACCTGTCAGAAACATTCCGCGATATCTTGCTGGTGGTAAACATGCGCGCGATATCTTTGTTGGTAAGAAACATGCGCGATATCTTTACTGGTAAAGAAGCATGTCGTAATATCATTGCTGGTAAAGAAACATGGCACGATATCTTTTCCTGTTACAAACATGCCAGATATCTTTTGCTGTTCAGAAACATGCCACGATATCTTGCTGGAAAGAAACATGCCGTGATATCTTTGCTGGTAAGAAACATGCCGTGATATCTTTGCTGTGAAGAAACATGTCATGATATCTTTGCTGTGAGAAACATGCCAGATATCTTTGCTTGGAAAGAAACATGCCGGTGATATCTTTGCTGGTAAGAAACATGCCGTGATATCTTTGCTGGTTAGAAAACATGCATGATATCTTTGCTGGAAAGAAAAATGCCATGATATCTTTGCTGGTAAGAAAACTGCCGTGATATCGTTGCTGTGAAGAAACATGCCATGATATCTTTGCTGTAGAAACATGACCGCGAATATATTTGCTGTTAAGAAAATGCCGTGATATCTTTGCTGTAAGAAACATCGCCGTGATATCTTTTGCTGGTAAGAAACATGCCGCGATATTTTTACTGGTAAGAAACATGCCGCGATATATTTGCTGTGAGAAAACATGCCATGATATCTTTGCTGGAAAGAAACAGGCCGTGATATCTCTTGGCTGGTAAGAAACTGCCATGATATTTTTTTACTGGTAAGAAACATGCCGCGATATTTTGACTGGTAAGAAAACATGCGGTGATATCTTTGCTGGGAAGAAACATGCCGTGATATCTTTGCTGGGAAGAAACATACCGTGATATCTTTGCTGGAAAGAAACATGCCGCAATATCTTTGCTGGGAAGAAACATGCCGCGATATTTTGACTGTAAGAAACATGCGGTGATATCTTTGCTGGAAGAAACATGCCGTGATATCTTTGCTGGGAGAAACATACCGTGATTCTTTGCTGGAAAGAAACATTGCCGCAATATCTTTGCTGGAAAGAAACATGCCGCGATATTTTTACTGGTAAGAAACATGCCACGATATCTTTTGCTGTTTCGAAACATGCCACGATATCATTTCCGTTCAGAAACATGCCGTGATATCTTTGCTGTAAGAAACATGTCATGATATCTTTGCTGTTAAGAAACATGCCATGATATCTTTGCTGGAAAGAAACATGCCGCGATATCTTTGCTGTGAAGAAACATGTCATGATATCTTTGCTGTTAAGAAACATGCCGCAATATCTTTGCTGGAAGAAACATGCGTGATATCTTTGCTGTAAGAAACATGCCGCGATATCTTTGTCTGGTAAAGAAACATGCCGCGATATCTTTACTGTTAAGAAACATGCCGCGATTCTTTACCTGTAAGAAAATTCCGCGATATCTTTGCTGTGAGAAACATGCCGCGATATCTTTCTGGAAGAAACATGCCGTGATATCTTTGCTGGAAAAGAAACATGCCGCGATATCTTTACTGTTAAGAAACATGCCGCGATATCTTTACTGTAAGAAATATTCCTCGATATCTTTGCTGTGAAGAACATGCCGTGATATCTTTGCTGGTAAGAAACTTGCCGCGCGATATCTTGCTGTTCTGAAACATTCCGCGATACTTTATCTGTAAGAAAACTTCCGCGATATCTTTGCTGTTCTGAAACATTCCGCGAATATCTTTACCTGTAAGAAACATTCCGGATATCTTTGCTGTTTCTGAAACATTCCGCGATATCTTTACCTGTAAGAAACATTCAGCGATATCTTTGTGTTCTGAAACATTCCGCGATATCTTTGCCATGAAGAAACATGCACGATATTCTTTTTGCTGTTCAGAAACATGCCATTATATCTTTGCTGGAAAGAAACATGCCGTGAATATTTTGCTGGTAAAGAAACGTGCCGCGATATCTTTGTTGCTAAGAAACATGCCACAATATCTTATCTGGTAAGAAGCATGTCACGATATCTTTTGCTGTTTAGGAACAGGCCACGATATATTTTGCTTTTAAAAAATGCATGATATATTTTGCTGTTCAGAAACATGCCACGATATCTTTGCTGTGAAGAAACATCCGTGATATCTTTGCTGTGAAGAAACCTGCCATGATATATTTTTGCTGTTAAGAAACATGCCATGATATCTTTTGCTGTGAAGAAACATGCATGATATCTTTGCTGTGAAGAAACATGCCAATGATATATTTGCTGTTAAGAAAAATGCCATGATATCTTTTGCTGTACAAAACATGCCATGATATATCTTTGCTGTTAAGAAACATTCCACGATATCTTTGCTGGTCAAAAATCCGATAACTTTACTGGTAAGAAATATTCGCGTATGTTTACTGTCAGAAACATTCCACGATATCTTTGCTGTTCGAAACATTGCCACAATATCTTTGTTGGTAAGAAACATGCCGCCATATCTTTGCTGTTGGAGAAACATGCCGTGAATATCTTTGTTGGTTAAGAAACATGCCTCAATATCTTATCTGGTAATAAGCATGTCGTAATATGTGCTGGTAAGAAACATGCCACGATATCTTTTGCTGTTTAGAAACATGCACGATATCCTTTTGCTGTAGAAACATGTCATGATATTTTTGCTGTTAAGAAACTGCGCATGATATCTTTGCTGGAAAGAAACATGCCGCATATCTTTGCTGGGAAAAAACATGCCGTGATATCTTTGCTGGTAAAAAACATGCGGTGATATCTTTGCTGGGAAGAAACATGCGTGATATCTTTGCTGTGGAAGAAACATACGTGATATCTTTGCTGTGAAAGAACATGCCGCAATATCTTTGCTGGGAAGAAACATGCCGCGATATTTTTACTGGTAAGAACATGCGATATCTTTGCTGTTTCGAAACATGCCACGATATCTTTTCCTGTTCAGAAACTGCCGTGATATCTTGCTGTGAAGAAACATGTCATGATATCTTTTGCTGTTAAGAAACATGCATGATATCTTTGCTGGAAAACAATGCCGCGATATCTTTGCTGTGAAGAAACATGTCATGATATCTTTGCTGTAAGAAACAGTGCCTGCAATATCTTTGCTGGGAAAAGAAACATGCCGTGATATCTTTGCTGGTAAGAAACATGCCACGATATCTTTGCTGGTAAGAAACATGCCGCGATATTCTTTACTGTTAAGAAACATGCGCGCGATATCTTTACCTGTTCAGAAAATATTCGCGATATCTTTGCTGTTGAGAAACATGCCGCGATATCTTGCTGGAAGAAACATGCCGTGATATTCTTGCTGGAAAGAAAACATGCCGCCGATACTTTCTGTTAAGAAACATGCGCGCGATATCTTTACCTGTAGAAATATTCCTCGATATCTTTGCTGTAGAAACATGCCGTGATATCTTTGGTGGTAAGAAACTTGCCGCGATATCTTTGCTGTCTGAAACATTCCGCGATATCTTTCCTGTAAGAAACATTCCGCGATATCTTTGCTGTTCTGAAACATTCCGCGATATCTTTACCTGTAAGAAACATTCGCGATATCTTTGCTGTTCTGAACATTCCGCGATATCTTTATACGCTGTAAGAAACATTCAGCGATATCTTTGCTTGTTCCTGGAAACATTCCGCATATCTTTGCCATGAAGAAACATGCCACGATATCTTTTGCTGTTCAGAAACATGCCATTATATCTTTGCTGGAAAGAAACATGCCGTGATATCTTTGCTGGTAAGAAACGTGCCGCGATATCTTTGTTGCTAAGAAACATGCCACAATATCTTATCTGGTAAGAAGCATGTCACGATATCTTTTGCTGTTTAGGAACAGCCACGATATATTTTTGCTTTTAAGAAAAATGCCATGATATATTTTGCTGTTCAGAAACATGCACGATATCTTTGCTGTGAAGAAACATGCCGTGATATCTTTGCTGTGAAGAAACCTGCCATGATATATTTGCTGTAAGAAACATGCCATGATATCTTTTGCTGTGAAGAAACATGCCATGATATCTTTGCTGTGAAGAAACATGCCATGATATATTTTGCTGTTTAAGAAAAATGCCATGATATCTTTTGCTGTAGCAGAACATGCCATGATATCTTTGCTGTAGAAACATTCCACGTATCTTTGCTTCAGAAACATGCCGTGATAACTTTACTGGTAAGAAATATTCCGCGGTATGTTTACCTGTCAGAAACATTCCACGATATCTTTGCTGTTCAGAAACAATGCCACAATATCTTTGTTGGTAAAGAAACATGCCGCCATATCTTTGCTGTTGAGAAACATGCCGTGATATCTTTGCGTTGTAAGAAACATGCCTCAATATCTTATCTGGTAAATAAGCATGTCGTAATATCGTTGTGTAAGAAACATGCACGATATCTTTTGCTGTTTTAGAAAACATGCCAGCGTATCCTTTGCTGTGAAGAAACATGTCATGATATTTTTGCTGTAAGAAACATGCCATGATATCTTTGCTGGAAAGAAACATGCCGCATATCTTCTGGAAAAAACATGCCGTGATATCTTTGCTGGAAGAAACATGCCGCGATATCTTTCACTTTAAGAAACATTCCGCGTATCTTTACTGCTAAGAATATTCCGCGATATCTTTTGCTGTTGAGAAACATCGCAGATATCTTTGCTGGGAAGAAACATGCGTTGATATCTTTGCTGGTAAGAAACATGCCGCGATATCTTTACTGGAAGAAACATGCCGTGATATCTTTGCTGGTAAGAAACATGCCGCGATATTTTACTGTTAAGAAACATGCCACGATATCTTTACCTGTAAGAAAATATTCCGCGATATTTTGCTGTTGAGAAACATGCCGTGATATCTTTGCTGGTAAGAAACATGCCGCGATATCTTACTGTAAAGAAACATGCCCGATATCTTTGCTGTAAGAAACATGTCCGCGATATTCTTTGCTGTTCTGAAGAACATTCCACGATATCTTTGCTTTCTGGAACATGCCACGATATCTTTACCTGTAAGAAATATGCCGCGATATCTTTTGCTGGTAAGAAACATTCCGGATATCTTTGCTGTTCTGAAACATTCCACGATATCTTTGCTCTTCTGAAACATTCCGCGATATCTTTACCTGTAAGAAACATTCCCGCGATATCTTTTGCTGTCTGAAACATTCCGCGATATCTTTACCTGAAAGAAACATCCGCCATATCTTTGCTGTTGAGAAAACATGCCGCAATATCTTTGCTGTTCTGAAACATGCCCGATAATATTTTGCTGTTGAAGAACATGCCATGATATCTTTGCTGGTAAGAAACATGCCGCCTATCTTTACTGGGAAACATGCCGTGATATCTTTGCTGGTAAGAAACATGCCGCATATCTTTCTGTTAAGAAACATGCCGCGATATCTTTACCCTGTAAGAAAATTCTGCGATATCTTGCTGTTGAGAAACATGCCGGATATCTTTGCTGGTAAGAAACATGCCAAGATATTTTTGCTGTGAAGAAAGTCATGATATATTTTGCTGTTAAGAAACATGCCATGATATCTTTTGCCTGGAAAGAAACATGCCGCGATATCTTCGCTGGGAAGAAACATGCCATGATATCTTTGCTGGTAAGAAACATGCCGCGATATCTTTACTGTTAAGAAACATGCCGCGATATCTTTACCTGTAAGAAATATTCCGCGATATCTTTGCTGTTGAGAAACATGCCACGATATCTTTGCCGGTAAGAAACATGCCGTGATATCTTTGCTGGTAAGAAATATTCCGCGATATGTTTACCTGTCAGACATTCCGCGATATCTTTGCTGTTGAGAACATGCCGCGATATCTTTGTTGGTTAAGAAACATGCCGCGATATCTTTGTTGGTAAGAAACATGCCGCGATATCTTTACTGGTAAGAAGCATGTCGTAAATCATTGCTGGTAAAAACATGCACGATATCTTTTCTCCTGTTTACAAACATGCCAGATATCTTTTGCTGTTAGAAACATGCCACGATATCTTTTGCTGTTCAGAAACATGCCACGATATCTTTGCTGAGAAGAAACATGCCGTGATATCTTTGCTGGTAAGAAACATGCCGTGAATATCTTTGCTGTGAAGAAACATGTTCATGATATATTTTGCTGTTGAGAAACATGCCATGATATCTTTGCTGGAAAGAAACATGCCGTGATATCTTTGCTGGTAAGAAACATGCCGTGATATCTTTGCTGGTTAGAAACATGCCAGGATATCTTTGCTGGAAAGAAAAATGCAAGTATATCTTTGCTGGTAAGAAACATGCCGTGATATCGTTGCTGTGAAGAACATGCCATGATATCTTTTGCTGTTAAGAAACATGCCGCGATATATTTTGCTGTTAAGAAAAATGCCGTGATATCTTTGCTGTGAAGAAACACGCCGTGATATCTTTTGCTGGTAAGAAACATGCCGCGATATTTTTTACTGGTAAGAAACATGCGCGATATATTTGCTGTTGAGAAACATGCCATGATATCTTTGCTGGAAATAAGAAACATGCCGTGATATCTTGGCTGGTAAGAAACATGCCATGATATTTTACTGGTAAAGAAACATGCCGCGATATTTTGACTGGTAAGAAACATGCCGTGATATCTTTGCTGGGAAGAAACATGCCGTGATATCTTTGCTGGAAAGAAACATGCCGCAATATCTTTGCTGGAAGAAAATGCCGCGATATTTTTACTGGTAAGAAACATGCCACGATATCTTTGCTGATTTGAAACATGCCACGATTCTTTTCCTGTTCAAGAAACATGCCGTGATATCTTTGCTGTGAAAGAAACATCGTCATGATATCTTTTGCTGTTAAGAAACATGCCGTGATATCTTTGCTGGAAAGAAACATGCCGCGATATCTTTACTGTTAAGAAACATGCCGCGATATCTTTACCTGTAAGAAATATTCCTCGATATTTTGCTGTTGAGAAACATGCCGTGATATCTTTGCTGGTAAGAAACATGCCACGATATCTTTGCTGTTCTGAAACTTCCGCGATATCTTTGATCTGTAAGAAACATTCCGCGATATCTTTGCTGTTCTGAAACATTCCGCGATATCTTTACCTGTAAGAAACATTCCGCGATATCTTTGCTGTTCTGAAACATTCCGCGATATTCTTTACCTGTAAGAAACATTCAGCGATATCTTTGCTGTTCTGAAACATTCCGCGATATCTTTGCCATGAAGAAACATGCCACGATATCTTTTGCTGTTCAGAAACATGCCATTAATCTTTGCTGGAAAGAAACATGCCGTGATATCTTTGCTGGTAAGAAACGTGCCGCGATATCTTTGTTGCTAAGAAACATGCCACAATATCTTATCTGGTAAGAAGCATGTCACGATATCTTTTGCTGTTAGGAACAGGCCACGATATATTTGCTTTTAAGAAAAATGCCATGATATATTTTGCTGTTCAGAAACATGCACGATATCTTTGCTGTGAAGAACATGCCGTGATATCTTTGCTGTGAAGAAACCTGCCATGATATATTTGCTGTTAAGAAACATGCCATGATATCTTTTGCTGTGAAGAACATGCCATGATATCTTTGCTGTGAAGAAACATGCCATGATATATTTTGCTGTTAAGAAAAATGCCATGATATCTTTTGCTGTAAAGATCATGCCATGATATCTTTGCTGTTAAGAAACATTCCAGATATCTTTGCTGGTCAGAAACATGCCGGATAAACTTTACTGGTAAGAAATATTCCGCGGTATGTTTACCTGTCAGAAACATTCCACGATATCTTTGCTGTTTCAGAAACATGCCACAATATCTTTGTTTGGTAAGAAACATGCCGCCATATTTTGCTGTAGAAACATGCCGTGATATCTTTTGTTGGTAAGAAACATGCCTCAATATCTTATCTGGTAATAAGCATGTCGTAATATCGTTGCTGTAAGAAACATGCCACGATATCTTTTGCTGTTTAGAAACATGCCACGATATCCTTTGCTGTGAAGAAACTATGTCATGATTATTTTTGCTGTTAAGAAACATGCCAATGATAAATCTTTGCAGGAAAGAAACTGCCGCGATATCTTTGCTGGGAAAAAACATGCCCGTGATATCTTTTGCTGGTAAGAAACATGCCGCGATATCTTTACTCTTAAGAAACATTCCGCGATATCTTAACTGTAAGAAATTTCCCGATATCTTTGCTGTTGAGAAACATGCCTCGATATCTTTGCTGGAAGAAAACATGCCGTGATATCTTTGCTGTGTAAGAAACATGCCGCGATATCTTTACTGGGAAGAAACATGCCGTGATATCTTTGCTGGTAAAGAAACCATGCCCGCGATATTTTACTGTTAAGAAACATGCACGATATCTTTACCTGTAAAGAAATATTCCGCGATATCTTTGCTGTGAGAAACATGCCGTGATATCTTTGCTGGTAAGAAACATGCGCGATATCTTTACTGTAAAGAAACATGCCGCGATATCTTGCTGGTAAGAAACATTCCGCGATATTTTGCTGTTCTGAAACATTCTCACGTATATCTTTTCGCTCCTTCTGAAACATTGCCCACGATATCTTTACCTGTAAAGAAATATGCCGCGATATCTTTGCCTGTAGAAACATTCCGCGATATCTTTGCTGTTCTGAAACATTCACGATATCTTTGCTCTTCTGAAACATTCCGCGATAATTTTACCTGTAAGAAACATTCCGCGATATCTTTGCTGTTCTGAAACATTCCGCGATATCTTTACCTGAAAGAAACTTTCCGCCATATCTTTGCTGTTGAAAACATGCCGCGATATCTTTTGCTGTTCTGAACATGCCGCGATAATAATTTCTGTTGAGAAACATGCCATGATATCTTTGCTGGTAAGACATGCCGCGATATCTTACTGGGAAGAAACATGCCGTATATCTTAGCTGTAAGAAACATGCCTGCGATATCTTTATGTTAAGAAACATGCCGCGATATCTTTACCCGTAAGAAATATTTGCGATATCTTTTGCTGTGAGAAACATGCCGCGATATCTTTGCTGGTAAGAAACATGCCAAGATATCTTTGCTGTGAAGAAACATGTCATGATATATTTTTGCTGTTTAAGAAACATGCCATGATATTTTTGCTTGGAAGAAAACATGCCGCGATATCTTGCTGTGGAAGAAACATGCCATGATATCTTTGGCTGTAAGAAACTGCCGCGATATCTTTCTGTTAAGAAAATGCCCGATATCTTTGCTGTAAGAAATATTCGGCGATATCTTTGCTGTTGAGAACATGCCACGATATCTTTGCGTAAGAAAACATGCAGTGATATCTTTGCTGGTAAGAAACATGCCGCGATATTTTCCTGTCAGAAACTTCCGCGATATCTTTGCTGGTTGAGAAACATGCCACGATAATCTTTGCCGTAACGAAACATGCCTATATCTTTGCTGGTAAGAAACATTTCCGCGATATGTTTGCTGTCAGAAACATTCCGATATCTTTGCTGTTGAGAAACACGCGCGATATTGCTTGTTGTAAGAAACATGCCGATATCTTTGACTGGTAAGAAGCATGTCGTATATCATTGCTGGTAAGAAACATGCACGATATCTTTTCCTGTTTAAAACATGCAGGATATCTTTTGCTTGTTAGAAACATGCCACGATATCTTTTGCTGTTCGAATCATGCCACGATATCTTTGCGAAAGAAACATGCCGATATCTTTGCTGTGTAAGAACATGCCCGTATATCTTTTGCTGTTAAGAAACATGTCATGATATATTTTGCTGTTGAGAAACATGCCATGAATATCTTTGCTGGAAAGAAACATGCCAGTGATATCTTTGCTGGTAAGAAACATGCCGTGATATCTTTTGCTGGTTAGAAACATGCCATGATATCTTTGCTGGAAAGAAAAAGCCATGATATCTTTGCTGGTAAGAAACATGCCGTGATATCGTTGCTGTGAAGAAACATGCCATGATATGCTTTTGCGTTAAGAAACATGCCGCGATATATTTGCTGTTAGAAAATGCCGTGATATCTTTGCTGTGAAGAAACAGCCGTGAATATCTTTTGCTGTAAGAAACATGCCGCGATATTTTTAACTGGTAATAAACATGCCGCGATATATTTGCTGTTGCGAAACATGCCATGATATATCTTTGCTGGAAAGAAAACATGCCGTGATATCTTGGCTGGTAAGAACAATGCCATGATTATTTTTGACTGGTAAGAAACATGCCGTGATATTTGACTGCTAAGAAACATGCCGGTGATATCTTTGCTGGAAAGAACATGCCGCAATATCTTTGCTGGGAAGAAATGCCGCAGATATTTTTACTGGTAAGAAACATGCCACGATATCTTTTGCTTGATTTGAAACATGCCACGATATCTTTTCCTGTTCAGAAACATCCGTGATATCTTTGCTGTGAAGAAACATGTCATGATATCTTTTGCTGTTAAGAAACATGCCATGATATCTTTGCTGGAAGAAACATGCCGCGATATCTTTGCTGTGAAGAAACATTCATGATATCTTTTGCTGTTAAGAAACATGCGCAATATCTTTGCTGGAAGAAACATTGCCGTGATATCTTTGCTGGTAAGAAAACATGCCGCGATATCTTTGCTGGAAGAACATTCCGCGATATCTTTGCTGTTCTGAAACATTCCGCGATATCTTTTGCTGCTCTGAAACATTTCCGGCGAATATCTTTGCTGGTAAGAAAACATGCCGCGATATCTTTGCTGTTCTGAAACATTCCGCGATATCTTTATCTGTAAGAACATTCCGCGTATCTTTGGCTGTTAAGAAACATGCCGCATATTGTTACCTGTCAGAAACATTCCGCGATATCTTTTTGCTGTAGGAGAAACATGCCACGATATCTTTGCCGTAAGAAACTGCCGTGATATCTTTGCTGGTAAGAAATATTCGCGATATGTTTACCTGTCAGAAACATTCCGCGATATCTTTGCTGTTGAGAAACATGCCGCGATATCTTTGTTGGTAAGAAACATGCCGCGATATCTTTACTGGTAAGAAGCATGTCGTAATATCATTGCTGGTAAGAAACATGGCACGATATCTTTCCTGTTACAAACATGCCAGGATATCTTTTTGCTGTGTTAGAAACATGCCACGATATCTTTTGCTGTCAGAAAACATGCCACGATATCTTTGCTGAAAGAAACATTGCCGTATATCTTTGCTGTAAGAAACATGCCGTATATCTTTGCTGTGAAGCAAACTGTCATGATATATTTTGCTGTGAGAAACATGCCATGATCATCTTTGCTGGAAAGAAACATCGCCGTGATATCTTTCGCTGGTAAGAAACATGCCGTGATATCTTTTGCTGGTTAGAAACATGCCATGATATCTTTGCTGGAAAGAAAAATAATGCCATGATATCTTTGCTGGTAAGAACATGCCGTGATATCGTTAGCTGTGAGAAACATGCCATATATCCTTTTGCTGTTTAAGAAACATGCCGCGATATATTTTGCTGTTAAGAAAAATGCCGTGATATCTTTGCTGGTGAAGAAACACGCCGTGATATCTTTTGCTGGTAAGAAACATGCCGCGATATTTTTACTGGTTAAGAAACATGCCGCGATATATTTGCTGGTGCGAAACATGCCATGATTCTTTGCTGGAAAGAAACATGCCGTGATATCTTTGGCTGTAAGAAACATGCCATGATATTTTTACTGGTAAGAAACATGCCGGTGAATATTCTTTGACTGGTAAGAAACATGCGGTGATATCTTTGCTGGAAAGAAACATGCCGGTAGATATCTTTGCTTGGAAAGAAACATGCCGCATATCTTTCTGGAAGAAATGCCGCGATTTTACCTGGTAGAAATGCCACGATATCTTTTGCTGATTAAAACATGCCACGAATATCTTTTTCCTGTTCAGAAACATGCCGTGATATCTTTGCTGGTAAGAAACATGCCGTGATATCTTTGCTGTGAAGAACATGTCATGATATATTTTGCTTGTTGAGAAACATGCCATGATATCTTTGCTGGAAAGAAACATGCCGTGATTATCTTTGCTGGTAGAAACATGCCGTGATATCTTTTGCTGGTTAGAAACAATGTCCAATGAATCT
>CM068953.1:6987483-6998368 GCA_035128595.1 Eptatretus atami
CGCATGTTTATACCCAGCAAAGATTCACGCATGTTCTGAACAGCAA
This sequence comes from Eptatretus atami, assembly GCA_035128595.1. Taxonomy (NCBI): domain Eukaryota; kingdom Metazoa; phylum Chordata; class Myxini; order Myxiniformes; family Myxinidae; genus Eptatretus; species Eptatretus atami. The sequence goes on from CM068953.1 coordinate 6,987,530, forward strand.
AACATATCATGGCAGTGTTCTTACCAGTAAATATTATTCGGCATGTTCTTACCAGCAAAGATATTGTGGCATGTTTCTTCATGGCAAAGATATCGCGGAATGTTCAGAACAGAAGAAATATCGCGGAATGTTTCTTACTGCAAAGATATCGTGGCATGTTTCTTAAAAGGTAAAGATATCGCCGGCATGTTTCTTACCAGTAAAGATATTGTGGCATGTTGCTCAACAGCAAAGATTTAGTGGCTGTTCTTTATAGCAAAGATATCGCGGGATGTTCAGAACAGGAAAGATATCGTGGAATGTTTCTTTCCAGCAAGATATCACGGCATGTTCTTTACCAGTAAAGATATCCGGCCATGTTTCCTTACCAGCAAAGATATCCGGCATGTTTCTTTCCAGCAAAGATATGCTGGCATGTTTCTGAAACAGAAAAGATATCATGGCATGTTGTCATATTCTTAACAGCAAAATATATCGTGCATGTTTTTACCAGCAAAGATATCACGGCATGTTTCTTACCAGCAAAGATATCGTGGCATGTTTCTTTCCAGCAAAATGTCGTGGCATGTTCTGAACAGTAAAAGATATCATGGCATGTTTCTTTCCAGCAAAGATGTCGTGGCATGTTTCTGCAAAAGCAAAAGATATCATGGCATGTTCTCTTAAGGCTGTTCACACCTTGACTTTTAGCCAGCGTATGGCAAGGTCTTTAAATGTATGTAAAACGCTGGCGTACGCTGAACTATTGATGTTTTTTTAAGTTTTGGGCGTACAATAACGTGTTGGACGTACGCATAACGTATTAGTAGCATACACAGAACTTTTAATCACAATAGATAAATTATACCAACGAATGCTGAGCGTTGTTGTCGGCGTTCACAACCTATGCCCAACGATAGTGTAACTTATGCATAGCGCGCGGCAGCGTATCGCCGACGCATCACATGGTGTAGGCTATTAATAGGCTGCGGCTCGACGATTCAAATCATACCGCACTACACATCGAAGTGTGAAAGCCGCTGTCACACTTGACGTTTTAGCCAGTGTATGCGAGCATGAAAAATTTGCCGACCAAGCTGGCACACGTCGAATACGTTTAGGGTAAGTTTGTATACGTTAGAGCCGCGCGCATGCGTCGTAGTTTTCTGGCATACGTCGTCATACGCCGAGTACGTCGAAGAAATTTTCAGCATGTTGAAAATTTCTCGACGTACTCGATGTAGGACACATTCCGCATACGCTGGCAAGTTGTAGGCACGCTACCGCGATCGTTACACACGCTACTTGTACTTACTCATACGTCAAACACGTCGAGGTAATGCTTGCGTCAGTATTCCAGACTCCTTGGTTTTTTTTTTTTTCTTTCGGTATGACGTGATGTTGACATTTCGGATTTCTAGTGCGGTTATGATTTAATCGTTGAACGGCAGCCTATTAATATATATATTATAACCGCACTAGAAATCGAAGTGTCAACATCACGTCATACCGAAGAAAAAAAACCAGAGAGTCTGGAACACTGACGCTAACCATTACCTTGACGTATTCGACTTATGATAACTTACAAGTAACGTGTGTGGACGTGTGTCAACGATCGCGTAATGTGCCTACAACACGTTCTCATAGGTTAAATAAGTTTCGGGTACGCCTAACATTACTCGACGTGTATCGACTTAAGTAATTACAGTAACGTGTGTCGACGTGTGTCAACGATCGCGTAACGTGCCTACAACTTATGGCAGCGTTATGCGAACGTGTGAGTCATACGCTGGCATACGTCGAAAATTCAAGCATGGAAAATTGTCTAACACCTCAGCGTACTACGACGTTCAGCCATCACAAAACGTATGCCAGCATACTATGAAACAAAGCCAGCATACGACAACGTATTGCAGCGTCCTCTTAACGTATACAAACTTACCCATAACGTATTTCGACGTGTGTGCCAGCGTTTTAGCCCAAATTTGCATACGTCAGCTACGCTGGGTAAATCGTCAAGTGTGACAGGCCTTTAACAGCAAAAGATACGTGGCATGTTTCTAAACAGGAAAGATATCTTCGCATGTTTCTTCCCAGCAAAGATATCGCAGAATGTTTCTTTCCAGCAAGGTATCATGCATGTTCTTAACAGCAAAGATATCACGGCATTTTCTGAACAGGAAAATATCGTGCATGTTTCTAAACAAGCAAAATATCGCTGGCATGTCTTGACCCCAGCAAGATATCACGGAGTGTTCAAACAGAATAATATCTCGGCATGATTTCTCACAGCAAAGATATCGTGCATGTTTCTTCCCAGCAAAGATATCGCAGAATGTTTCTTTCCACCAAAGGTATCACTGCATGTTTCTTAACAGCAAAAGTATCATGGTGTGTTTCTCAACAGCAAAGGTATCTTTGCATGTTTGTCTCTTACAACAAATAATTCACGCGCATGTTTACTTTCCAGCAAAGATATTGTGGAATGCTTCTTTCAGCAAAGATATCACGGCGATGTTACTGAACAGCAAAATACTATCATGGCATGTTCTTACGAGAAACAAGATTATCGCGGCATGTTCTTACCAGCCAAGATATTGTTGGCATGTTTCATAACAGCAAAGATATCGCAGAATGTTTCTTTCCAGCAAAGATATCATGGTGTGTTCTCACAGCAAAGATATCGTGGATGTTTCTCCCACCAAAGATATCACGGTATGTTTCCTACAGCAAAGATATTGTGGTATGTTTCCACCAGCAAATATGTCTGGCATGTTTCTTACCGCAAAAGTATCGGGATTTCTTAACCAGCAAAGATATCGCGGCATGTTTCAAAACACAAAGATATGCTGAGTGTTTCAGAACAGGAAAGATATCTCCGATATTTCTCAAACAAAGATATTTCGGCATGTTTCTTAACAGCAAAAGATATCGTGGCAATTTCTTAACAGCACAGATATTGTGGCATATCTTACCAACAAAGTTATTGCGACATATTTCTCAACAGCAAAGATATCGTGGCAAGTTCTTACTAACAAGATATCGTGGCAAGTTCTTACAAACAAAGATATTGTGGCACGTTTCTAAACAGCAAATATATCATGGCATGATGCTCAACAGCAAAGCCGGAAGGCTTCATAACAACAAAGATATTGTGCTTGTTTCTTACCAGCAAAGATATTTTACGAATTTGCCGATTCGGACAGCCACGCACGACTGCTTAAGGCACATCCGCAGTCGCGCGTCCCCGAAACCGGAATTCAGTCGAGCTTCCGGCCAACTCCGGAAACCTCTATGGTGCCTTCACGCCCATAAACTGTCAATATTCTGTCCCATGGTACAGCGTTAATCGCCGAATCTCAATTATCCTAATATCCACGCAGACAGAAGTACCGAGAATTTATACCTGACGGGACTCGTACGGAAACGAGCCACAAGCGCGCCTCGTTCCTGTGTGCGATCCGAAGCGGGTTTAATCGCCAAGTTTCGTCAGAACCAAATGACCACTTTTATTTGGCTTTAATAGCCTGCTAATTTCCGAACGCCGGTGGAAGTCAATGGGAGGAAATGACGCAAAAGCTGACACTCAAAGCCAGTAGTAGTGACGTATCTTCAAATACCAAACAGATTTTAAGTCATGAGGGAGAGTTCACTGCGACCCTTGATATGCTACGAGATTCGATGGAATCGTTTCAAGTAACCAAATGGGGAGAAAATATGCACAGCCCTCAGACGAGTCATAAATCATGTATAACACGCCTCTCAACATTCGATATAATCTAGAAAGCACCCAATCGAACGGTTTCAATTACGACCCAGCAGAATACGGGCTTCCGTAGACTTGATTGCCAACTCGGGTCAATGATGTGAACCTTACGTAACGCAGAGGAGGCCATGGCAATTACGCCTGACCGCCCTATGAACAATTCAGTTGAGAGCCGATAGAAATCTCAAAATAGGGTTCGGCTGATACCCATTGCGTAAAAGTCCTTGCCTTGACGCTGCCTTCGAAATGTATGCCAACGGCTTCCTCCATAGCCTTGAATGCGAGTTAATTCCTGACGTGGTCTGCATTTTTGATGATTCAGACAACACGAAAACAAACAATTAAACATACAGTACACACTTCTGCAAACTCTGGGCAATACATGGATCATACAATGAGCTCATGGAATCGAGACTGAACAGAAGGACACAGTGTCTTAACAGGCCGCACACGACATACTTAACAGGACCAAGCCTTATAACCAGAAGAAACGGGCTCCTACATTTAGTTGCCAAATGGCTCTGTGACCGAGCTACAGAGCCCAAGGACACGCTTGCGCTCGATCTTCGTCGGTATCCTGGCTCTGGCCGCTCCCCGCCATGCTACGGGCTGAGCAGCTGGCGATCTGCTCATCCCGTATTTCCGGCCTCCGGCGTCAGTGGCGGCCAGCGACGTCAGGAGGTCCTTTTGTATGTCTTGGAACCCGCACAGACTCCACGCACCCAGCTGCGACAGCCTTGATCGACCACACTGGAGACCTGCACGCGCTCCTCTCCAGCTGTTTCTACGCGACGAACTCAGACTCTCGTCCTCGTGCACTCCGGCTTCTCCGGCACCACGACATCAAACTTCTCGCGCCACCGAACCCTTACTCTCTTCTGTGACCCGACTCTGCACCTTTTATAAGGGGGGCCCGCCCTTCAACTCTCACCCGAGGGCCGGCTACCGCCCACTCGTCACCTCGACCTCTCACCCCCATCCGAAGAACCCTCCAAGTTCCAGGACGTCACCAGTGGTTTCGGGGAAGCCATCGTTTTGATCCATTTATGCCATCTCGGCTCGCGATGTTTGTTCAGCGAGATGGTTGCGTTGTTTGACGATGGTGAGAGGATGAAGGTTGCTGTTTGTTCGTGTTGTAGGAGATGCTGGGTTGCGAATAAGATGGCGTTGTTTGATCGATGGCGAGGATGATGAGGTTAGTTGTTGTTTCCATGTTAGAGAGAGCTGGGTATGCGAAGAATGCGTTTGATGTCGAATGGTGAGGAGATGACGATTGCCTGTTTGTTATTGTTATGTAGGAGATGCTGGGTGCGTAGATGGCGTGTTTTCGATGTGAGGAAGAATGACCTGCTGTTTGTTTGATGTTGTAGGAGATCCTGGTGCGAGATGGCGTGTTTTCGATGATGAGGATGTTGTGTCCTTTAAAATAAAAGATAGAGAAAGAAAAATGGCAGACCTCAAGATTCACAGCCCGTGCACACGACAATATGCCCCTTTACACATGCGTGGGGATTCTAACCTGAAACACGTAACTTATCGAAATAACTGATCACTGGAACCCTGAAATGATTCTCTTGAATTTCACAACCACAACAAATATGATGGCATGATTCTAACAGCAAAAGATTATTCGTGGCTTGTTTCTTACCAAGCCAAAGGAGTTGTGAATGTTTCTCAACAACGAAGACATCCGCGCTGTGTTTTTAAACAGCAAAGATAAGTGGCTTGTTTCTTAACAGCAAAGATATTGCCAAATTATTTTCATAACGGCAAGATATTGTGGCATGTTTCACAACAGCGAAAGATACGCGGCACGTGTTCTTTAACAGCAAAGATATCATGGCATGTTTCTACAACACAAGACATCTGCAACAATTTCTTAAGCAAGCAAAGATATCGTGCATGTTTTCTTACCTAAGAAAGTATCGCGGCATGCTCCTAGCAACAAAGATATCAACAGAAGTGTTCTAACAGCAAAAGATATCTGGCATGAATCTCAACAGCCAAAGCGCGGATGGCTTCATAACAACAAAGAATAGTGGTTGTTTCTTACCAACCAAAGACATTGTGGCATCGTTCTCAACAGCAAAGATGATCGTGGCGTGTTCTTACCCAGCAATAGATATTGTGGCATGATTCTCAACAGCAAAGATATCGGGCTTGTTCTTAACAGCAAAGATAAGTGGCATGTTTCTTAAAGCCAAAGTATTTGTAATTTTTCTAACGTAGCAAAACATTTGGCATGTTTCTTAACACAAAGAATACTGCGGAGTTTCTTAAACAAAGCAAAAATCGCGATGTCTGCGCAAGATGGCATGTGGATGTCTAACAGCAGTATGGGAATGTTCATAGAGTAATATTGCGGGCATGTTCACAAACAGATCACAGAAGTTTCATTACAAAGTTCGGGCATTGTTTGAACCAGCCAAAGATATTGGCCATGTTTCAAAACACAAGATATTGCGGATGTTTCAGAACAGCAAATAATCGTGGGCAGGTTTCAAAACACAAAGATATTTTGCGGATCTGTTTCAGAACAGGCAAATATATCGTGGCATGTTTCAAAAGCAAAGCAAATCGATTAGACAACGTGGGCTAAGTAGAAAGATATCAGGAAGGTTCAGGAAAGAGAATTGCCGGCATGTTTTGTTAACAGCAAACCGATATCTGTGGCATATTGCTCAACAGCAAAGATATCGGCTGCATTTTCGTCAACAGGAAAGAATATGCGTTCCAGAACTTGTTTTCAGAAAGATTCATGGCAATGTTTCCAATAAGATATCATCGTGCTTCCAACAAAGATATCGATGTTTCAAAACAGCAAATATAATCGTGGTTCAAAGCAGATTGCGGTTTCAGAACAGGAATATATCGTGGCATGTTTCCAAAACAGCAAAGATATCACCGGAGTGTTTCAGAACAGGAAAGAGTATTGCGGCATTTCTTAACAGCAAACGATATTGCTGGCATGTTGCTCAACAGCAAAGATATCACTGCATGTTCTTACTGACAAAAATTGCGAGCATGTAATGCATTGCCATGTTTCATAAGAGCAAAGATACCGTGAATGTTTAAACAGAAGAATCGCAGTTCCAGCAAAAGATACTTTTTAACGAAATCATGAATGTTCTGCATATACAGTGTTATAAAGATATCCGAGCATGTTTCTAAACAGCAAGAGTATGCGGCAATGTTTCGATATAGAAAAGATTCACAGAATGTTTCTTACACACCAAAGATATCCGCATGTATGTCTCACAGCAAAGGCGACTATCGCGACGAATACGGTTTCTTACCAGAAAACATGCTGGCATGTTCATGAACAGACATGATACGCCGAGAAAGAACGTGCGTGTTTCTTACCAGGCAAGCATATGCTGGCATGATTCTACCAGTCAAGAAATATCGTGGCTGTTTCCTACCAGCAAAGATAACGGAGTTCTAAAGCCAAATACGCATGTTTCTAAACAGCAAGATATTGCCGTAATATTCAAACTCATATCAGCGACGGGATTGGGCCTGGCCAGTAGAAAGATCATTGCTGGCATCTGTTCCTTAAACAGCAAAGCATAACGGCAATGTTTCTTACCAGCAAAGATATCCGCAGTGTTTCTGAACAGCAAAGATATCTGCAATGTTTTCTAACAGCAAATATACGCTGAATTGTTTCTAACGTACAGAAAATATCGCGGCATGCTTATTACATTCAACAAGTTCTTAAAGAATGTGTCTGGCATGTTTCTACCAGCAAAGATATACTTGGGCATGTTCAAAACAGCAAAATACATATGCGATTGTTTGCAATATCGCATGTCTACAGCAAATATATCATGGCCATGTTTTCGAAACAGCAAAGATATCGCGGAATTGTTTCTTAACAGGAAACATATCGTGGCATGTTTTAAACGAGAAAATATCACGGAGTGTTTCAGAACAGCGAAAGATATATGCTGGCATGTTTTTTACAGCAAACTATTGGCATGTATCAGCGTATGGTGCATGTTTCTCAACAGGAAAGCAGTTCAAAAGAAGATATCAGTGGCATGTTTCTGAACAGCAAAAATATCTGGCATTTTCTCCAGTAAAGATAATCGGGCATGTTTCTGAACAGTCAAAGATACGCGGCATGTTTCATCACAGCAAAAGATAGTCAGGCATGTTTACTGCAGAAATAATATAGCGTGATGTTTCTAAAGTTCGTGCACTGAACAGATAAATAAGTGGGCATGTTTCTCAACAGAAAAGAATTCGTGCATGTTTCTAAACAAGCAAAGAATCATGGCATGTGCTTCAAACAGCAAGAAGATATCACGGCATAGCTTTCTAACACCGCATCCAAAGTATCATGCATGTTTGAACAGCAAAAAAGTATCATAGGCCCATGTTATTAAAGTTTCTGAACAGCAAATATATCATGCATGTTTCTTACCAGCAAAGCATATCGCGGCATGATCTACGAAGCCAAAGAACATGGCATGTTTCTGAACAGCAAATATACCATGGCATGTTTCTTTCCGAGCAAAAATAATCATGGCATGTTTTACAGTGCAACAGCAAATTATAACACACAATATCGTACGCATTGTTTTGATACCCTTATCTACCCTTACCAGCAAATATATCGCCCGGGCGTATTATGGGATTTCTTACCAGCAAAGATACACGCATGTTTCTTAACAGCAATGGGATACCCGGCAAATGGTCTTCTCCAGCAATGATATATTTCATGGCATGTTTCTTCCCAGGCAAAGTACGCGCATGATTCTTACCAGCCCAAGATATCACGGCATGTTTCTCAAGCAGCCGATAAAGATATTCATGGCCATGTTTCTTTTTCACCGCAGCAAAGATATCGATTACGGCCCATGTTTCCTTGAACAGCAAAAGATTATCATGGCATGTTTTCTTAAGACAGCAAAAGATATTCATGGGCATCTGTTTGCCACTTACAACAAAGATATCTCGGCTGTTTCTGAACTATGCAAAAGACATATCTGCCTGTGTTTCTAAACAGCAAAAATATCGTGGCATGTTTTCTAAACAGCAAAATATATGTGGCCTGTTGCTCACAGCCAAAGATGATTGTCAATGTTTCTTACCAGCAAAGATATCACGACATGCCCTTCGTACCAGATTAAGATATTGTGGGCATGCTCCCCTTACAACAAAATATATTTCGTGTTTTGCATGTTGTTACCAGCAAAGTATCAGGGCCATGTTTCTTTCCAGCAAAGATATCGTGGCATGTTTGGCTTTAGAGTAAGATATTGCCAGAGCGTTTAGAACAGGTGAAAGACATCGCAGAATGTTTCTTATCTCTGCTCGTGGGGAATTCAGTCGTAGCTTCCGGCCAACTCCGGAAACCTGCTATGGGTGCCTTCACGCACCATAAACTGTCAATATTCTGTCCATGTGGTACAGCGTTAATCGCCGAATCTCAATATACCTAATTATCCACGCAGACAGAAGTACCGAGAATTTATACCTGGACGGGACTCGTACGGAAACGAGCCACTAAGCGCGCTCGTTCCGTGTGCGATGCCGAGCGGTTTTAATCCGCCAAGTTCTGTCAGAACCAAATGACACTTTATTGGACTTAATAGCCTGTCAACTTTCCACGACACAGCGCGTGAAGTCATAATGGAGGAAAATGTACAGCAACGGCAGATTGACACATTCAAATAACCCAATGTCACCGTAGGCGTGATCCGTATCTTGCACACAAGAGTGACCAAACAGTGTGACTTCCTTTAAGGTCACACTGAGAAGTGACCACGAGCCTGACTATCGCCACCAGGAGCCGACCACACTTTGAGCATAGAATATCTCGCCTAGAGATTCGATGAGAATCGTTCTACAGAGTAACCAAATGAAAAAATATGCATTTGCCCTCAGTAACAGTCACCAAATCATGTCATAAATGTCTCAAGCTTGATATATCTAGAAAGCACCATCGAGGTTTCAATTGAGCGTACTCACGAATATTGGTTCCTTAAAACTTGAAATTTGACCATTGGGGTCAAATATGTTTGAACCTTAGGCGTTAACGCAGAGGCAAGGCCAAATGCGCCACCAAAAATTATCGCCTGAATGCCAGACCCTATGAACTATATTCCCAGAAGTTTGAAGACGATCCGATCAAAATTACTCAAAAAATGAGGGTTTCGTCGATTACCCTAATTTGCGAAAAGTGACGCTGACCTTTGACCTTGACCTTCAAATTTTATGGCCTGAAAGGGACTTCTTCCATAAGGCCTCTGATATGCGAAGTTACAAAAATTTCCAATGAAACTGTGGTCTTGCAAATTTTTTTTTCGTGATTACAGACAAAACAAACAAACAACAAAAAACAAATTAAAAAAAACATACAGACTGACTAACATATCTTGCAAAAACTTCGTTTTGGGCAAGATAACAATGGGGAATTTATTATTACAAATGAGCATCAAGTGGGAATGAGGACATGACACAAGCAAAAGGCCTACACAGATGTCTGATTATGACAGGCACGCACTAACGCAACAATCTACTTATATAAGACAAGGCACGCACAGAACACTTTCATACAAAAACCCCAGAAAAGAAACGGGGCTCCTGACATTTATTCCAACAATGGAGCCTGGATGACGAAGGCTCACAAGAGCCCGGGAAGGTTACCTGACCGCCCCTTGTGACGCTCGAAGTCTTCGGTCGGTAGTTCCTGGTGTCTGCTGCTTGGCCGCTCGTGTCGCAACGCGCCAGTCGCTTGACGGCCGGGCGTTGAGCAGCTTGGCGAGTGGCTGCTCAGTTCCCCTCGGTCATTTCCGGCCTTCACACGGCCTGATCAGGTGGGCCTGGCCAGCGACAGCGTCGGAGGAGTGAACGGGTCTTTCCTCTTTTTAGTTGATGCTCTTTGGGAACCCGTTCACAGACCTCACATCGTCGACCGTCTCAGGGCCGTTCGCCCGGACCACGACGCAGCTTGCTCGACTCCACCACAGCTGGCAGGACTTCTGGCACGCGCTCCTCTCCAGCTGTTCTCCGATGACCTCAGACTCTCGGCTCGTGCACTCCGGCTTCTCCGCCACCGACACTCAACTTCTCCGCCACCGACA
>CM068953.1:7006291-7016360 GCA_035128595.1 Eptatretus atami
GCAGGTTACGTAAGCAGTGAATGGGGGGATGGGGACAAACACGAGCAAAAACCTACAGCCGATGTCTATTTATTATGTACATGCACTTAATCAGTTTGTTACTTATGGACAAGGCGCCACAGACTTTCATGCAAAAACCAAGAAAGAAAGGAAGAACCGGGCTCGTGAGCCTTTATAATTTGCTCGGAGGCGGATGACCGAAGGGGCTCCGAGAGACCGAGCGGGATACCTGGCCACCCTCGTTGGTCCGTGTTCGGCGACCTCAATGTCTCTGCCCGCACTCCAACCTCCGAACTCTCCAGCTTTCTTCCCGACTCCACCACACCAGCGCAGCGCGAACTCGAATGCTCTCTCCAAGCGCTCTTCCGACTGCACCTCATTCTCCAACTCCTCCAACTCGTTCTCCAACTCGTTCTCCACTCGTTCTCCACTCGTTCTCCAACTCTCCGGAATCCAACACTCCAACTCAACTCATTCTGCAACTCGTTCTCCAACCCGTTCTCCTTTTGTCGACGACTCGCGTCTCTTCAACCGCTCAACTGCCTTGTCGGAGAGCGAGCGGCCCTTTTTAGCCCCGGGGCTTCGCTCCTTCACCTTCGACCCTTCACCCCCGCTGGCGCCGCACTTTTGCCGTTTTGATACGATCTTGCCGTCAAACGCGGCCGTGTTAGGAATCACCGTCTTCACGCGGACGTGTTTTGCAATCACCGGCTTCACGCGGTTGTGGTGAAGATGGTGAGGAGATGATGGCGGTTTGTGGAGAAGATGGTGAGGAGATGTTTGTTTAAAATAAAAGACAGAAAAGAATAACACTACGTCAAAGGTTCACAGCCCGACACACAAATAATTCCGTTATACATTGGTGAGGAAATCTAACCTGGAACACACACTACCGAAATAACTGACCTCTGGGGAACCTGAATAGGTGATCTGTGAATTTCCAACAACCGCCAACACAATATAGATATATATATAGTATATATATTATAATAATATTATACTAATATATATTATATATATATATATATGATATATAGAATATACACACACATATGATTTGGATAACCGGCAAACGTGGTGCTGTTCTAATCCTTTTGCATTTTTTTTTTAATTTAATCCCCAAATCCATTTTTATTTTTTATTTTCAAAAAATATTTTGGCCTGAAACACTCCCTACACTCATTGATGAAGCTGTGAAAAGTTGACAACATAAATTTGGCCATCTCTGAGAAAATTGGTGACGCAGACAGCCAAACATCAATCTTGTGACACACACACAACCACACACACACACACACACACACACACACACTGACAGTATGGCGTAGACTCCGAGAGGTACGCTCATTCGCCTCTAAGCCATCTAGCCTGGGTTTGAATCCTAACCCAGCTATAAACTGTTATCACGGTGCTTCACAGGCAGGGTGATTCATCAATGTACATGCAGTTCCTCGAATGGATGTTAAACTGGGCTTCCCTTCTTCTGGCATATGGGGATGGACATTAAAAATCCCACTGTGTTCTTTACAAACAGGCTGAAAGCTATCGCCGGCACCCTGAACCCCGAACAAATTTTAAATTCCTATCACAACTACTGCTGGAAGGCAATGACAAACCATCCACTTAACCCTTGTCAGTAAACGACGCTGTAACAAATTTGGAAAAACAGAATCAGAATGTACATCTTACAGTTAAAAAGGTATTTCTGGCTTTTAGTTGCAGTCTGTGAAACACAGAACCAATCACTTTAAGCAAGCAGCATCTCAGCAGCACAGTATCAGTCAGCCAACGTAAAGACTCGTAAAGCCTTTAAGAAAACAATTTCAACCTCCCCCTTGAGAAGGGAATCGATCTAGGACACATTCTGGCTCATTGGACTTTATCATCATGGAGTGTACTTCCCCCAACTGTCAGGGATACCAAAACATGGAGCATGTGTGCAGTCGCCTCCTATTGGTCAGGACCTTTGCAGCAATTGCCGGTGTGAAACAGCCTTCACTGTCAACATTACAATAACGAGGTACTCTTCAACACATATCCAAGTAGCACCTCTTAAATGGAAAGGTGAGCATGAACCCTTGTGTCACACCAGCATTTGCTGCAAAAGACCATATAATTATATCCTCCCCCTTCTCTTTCTTTTCTCAATTTACCTCTTTTGCTTATGGCTCTTTAATTTGATTCGATTTTTTTTTTTGGCCCAACAAGGTAAGCTAATTGCATCCATGGTTAAAATATATCTTTACCCATGATTTATTATAGGGGTTTATCTCTGTTCGTGATTAATTAAACGCACTAAATTAATTTCATGAAATGGGTTTGCAATAAGCATGCGTATCCTTAACCTCCCTGGTGTTCAGTTCTCAGTGCATTCATTACCACTCTGACTCATTATAAGACCAAAGCACAGTCCTTGCAGGTATATTGCAAGGCTCATGAAATAAGTTATAAGCCGTGAAGGTAATATTGTAAGATTACTTGGCCTTTAAAAAATTAATATCTTTCAACTGCTTGAAAATAAATTTGCGCAAAGAAATAACAATGGCGATTAAGAGGTTTTTTATTTGTCCGCACTGTGCTGGATGAGGTCTGGGCCCATGTGTGAAGTTGCAATTTACGTAAAGACAGAGAAAGTAAAATGGATAAAAGCACAGGCCCACCAACAGCAGGGTTAGTCAATAAAGAATGATTCATGCCTTGTGTTTCATTTACAGAGTAGTAGCTTTAATCTGTTACAATTTGAAACGAATCTGCTGTTCTTGATAAATCTACAAAATGGCATAATCTCATAATCCTCGACGAAGGCAACTCTGCGGTCAAAACTAGCAATAAGAGCCTTTCTTGCCCCTAAAATCTTCACCTACATAGTTGTGGTTACCACCACAGTTAGACTGTGATATGTACCAATTACCTTGCATGAGTGAAGTAAGACGAGAGGTTAAGCAATTGGTTAACTTTGTATGTCTGTCTGTCCTGTCTACAAACATCGGTTTATGATTGAGGAACAATTTGCTTTCAATGCAATGTTATTATTTGAACATGAATCAGAAAACGACTGTAGTTTTCTCATACTTTGGCTCTGAAGTCGTCCTGATCACGTGCATCGGCAGAGAGGCGTGACATATTTTTTTACTCTCTCTGCCTGTCTGGCAGTCAAACAAAATTGAAAATCATTCCAAACAGGAAACATACTGCTTTTAAGGACGTCATAAAGGACACAAACAGGCACAACTAGAGGGGAGCACTCTGTCGAGTGCAAAACCTCCGCCGCAAATACTGCTGGGTCACTTAAGTGAACCTGATATCCTATTCATTGTAGGTCAAAACGGATCAGACTCTACTGAACCACGATTGAATAAACTAAACTAGATCGACACGCATGTAGAAATGCCAAAAAAATAAAATCGAAATTTTTTTTGAAAAAGAAGGTGCAAAATTTCTGGGTTTTTTTTTCTCTAACAAATTTTGTTTGGGGGTTGGAAATCACTTAAAACATGTATAAATGCAAAAAAAAAAAAAATTCAAATAGTTTTCAAATAAAATCGAATTTTTTTTGAAAAAAAGGTGCAAAATTTGTTTTTTTTTTCTCTAACAAATTTTTTTGTTGTTGTTGGAAATCACTTAAAACATGTAGAAATGCAAAAACAAAAAAATTCAAATATTTTTTCAAAAGGGCTGCCATAGCGGCCATATTGGACTTTGGACCAAGTCCAAAATCTAATGGCATGATCCTTGGACCATACCAATCCCCCCACCAAGTTTCGTCGAAATCCGTCCAGGAGTTTTTCCATAATACTGTTACAAACAAAAACAAACAAACAAACAGACAGGGGTGAAACAGTAACCTCCGTCCATCTTCGATGGCGGAGGTTAATAACTCATTAACGAGTTATGTATATAGGGTGATGCAAAAGACACGAAATCAATGGCGGTAAACTTCTTGATGTGTTTTTTTCGACGACCTTTAAAATCTTTGCTAGCCCCATTGGACTTGGTCTGAAACGGGGCTTATGGGTTGAATCTTGATTTTCACGTGCGTGTGTGCCTCCGCAACCATTTCTTGGACATGCATTTGCCGATTTGTTCAAACTTGGCACACAGATAATGAATGATAGCTCAAATAAGCACGTCATTTTTTTTTCGAGAGCAATTCAAGATGGCCGACTGGCAGCCATTTTGTTACTTTAAGGTGTTCCCAACCATTTCTCTGATATGCATGTTCCGATTTTATTCAAACTTGGCACAAGCACAGTAAATGATGGCGTACACATTCTCCTCACTTTATTTAGTTATCTGATCAAAAATGACCGATTGGTAGACTGGCAGCCATTTTAGTTGAAAAAAACCCCGATGTTGAACAGGTCCTCAACCATTTCCTGGACATGCATTTACTGATGTTATTCAACTTGGCACACAGATAATGAATGATGGTAAACTATGTGCATCATTTATTTTCGACATCAGATCCAATATCGTGGACTGGCGCCATTTTAGTTGTAAAAATAACCCGGTATCGATCACATCCTAAACCATTTCTTGCCAAGCATTTACGATGTTGTTCAAATTTGGCGTACAGATAACGAATGATGGCTTACATAAGCACGTCACTTGTTTTGAGATCAGATCCAAGATGGCCGACTGGCGGCCATTTTTGTTGTAATAAAACCCCGAGTTTGAACACGCACATCCTCAACTGTTTCTCGACATGCGTTTATCGACATTCTTCAAACTTGGACCCAGATAAGGAATCATGGCTTACATAAGCACATCATTTTTTTTCGAGATCAGATCGAAGATGGGTGACTGGTGGCCATTTTGTTACTTAAATGTGTCCCCAACCATTTGTCAGACATGTATGGTCCAATTTTTTTCAAACTTGGCACAAGCACAAGAACATGAAGGCAAACACATAACCCTCCCTTTATTTTGCGATCTGATCAAAGATGGCGGCTGACTTGTAGACTGGCGGTCATTTTGTTGTACATAAATACGAGCTAGTCCTTTAACTCCATCCAGGAAAATTACTAAAACAATGGGGGTTTTGACATTTTATGTCTTTTTTCACTTGTTTAATTTAAAATGAATTGTATAAAAAACGCTTGAACCCTGTCGAACATAAATCACCTTTTTGTCATTTTGAAAACCCTTCCGTTTAGCAGTAATTGGACAAAATATTAAGCATTTTATGTTATCACAACCAATGAAATTTGCTGCTTGCAAAACCGTGCCCATGTCCAGTTTTTTTTCTCAAGACTGCATGTGGGGGTGTTCTATAAACTCTCTAATTGCATGTTTTTGTACAACAAGGAATTGATGAATGATCCATTTTTTTTGCAAAACGTACAAGGCGATTGCTACCTTGCCTGTGGTCAAATGTAAAAACTATCCCGGTGACTTGCTTTTTGATATTTTTCAACTCAACTATTCAATTGAAACTGTGGATTACTACTTCTTTAAAAGCCACAATATTATTCCCACTTATTTATGGGTCAGCTGTGGAAGGTATTTACTCCAATTCTTTCATGAACTGGCTGGGCCAGGCTTGGCATCTACTGAAGGTGATTTAGCCAAGAACTTTGTAATTTTTCCAGGTTGCTGGCGATAACTCACCCCTCTTTGTCAAACATACAGTGGGATCTATAACGTCCACCAGCTCATGCTAGCAGATGGAGCATCTGGATTAACGTCCACCTGACGTACAGCACCGTTATATAGCAACCTGCTTGTGAAGCTCCAATGGACAGTTGATATTTGGTCGGGAATCAAATCCAGACGAGACAGCTCAAAGTTGATTGTGCTATCTCTGCACCATCCTGTCTTGCATTACTGAATGTTAATAAGCCAAGACTTACTGATAAGACCTGGCACTTTCTGCTGTTGTTTATCTCCCAGGAAAAAACCAAGCATTGAATGTGCTTTCTGCTAATTGCAATGGCAGTTCGACCAGGGTATATAAGGACCATGAGGTCAGAGACGCAGAGTCTAGATCGACTTCAAGCAACTCCTCGGCTCTGGATAAAAGAAGCTCCAAAGATCGGCTCTTCTCTCCGATCTGAAGCTCTTTCCGTGAAATTTAAGCGACGCGGATTGGCAGCCTGTCCCAGCTGTGTTTGCCTTAGGCGGAGAAAGGCGGAGCGAGGGCGGAGTCATGAGAACCTTAGAGAGAGTGATCGTAATAAAAAGGGAGAGAAGGAAGGGCGCAGGCATGCGCGGACCTGTCTCGGGTTCTTGCCATTTAACAGCCACCGGGGCGTTGGAGGCTCTGATGGGGGTGAGATTCAGAGGAGAGCGATAGAGGAGTAAAAATCGCTTTGTAAGGCATATTTTATTCAGCGCATCACGGCGCCAGCAGACTACGGCAGCGCATCGTGGGAATCGGGGCACGCGATGCGCTCCTGTGTCGCATCCTTCTCGAGCCGCGAGCCTGACATTCTCGCTACCTCCTCCCCCGGTTTTTCCTCTTTTATTATTTATTTGATTTTTTTAGTCCTTCCATCTGTCTGTTTTCATCAATCGATTCTCTCTTCACCAGCTTCGAGGGTGAGTTCTAGTTGAGATGTCACTTGTTTGATGCACATTGTGCCTTGCCCAGGGTTTTTTTTTTCCAGGGTCCAGCGAGATTGTCGTTATTGTTGATAGTATTCAATGCCTTCATGAAAGCTTCTTCGAAGTTCCTGGTAGGAGGTTACTCCTAGTTAGAGATGCATAATGATAAACCGCGACAATGTCAGAGGTTCTCAAACTCCTGATTTAATGTCTATGATGACGGGCGACCATTAAAGTGAAATAACATGGTCATGGAGGGGGTGGGGATTTCTCATCTCATCAACCATAACAATACATTAAATGTTCATGAGGCCGTGACATCGACGCGCATGCTTTCTGACGTCATAATCACACAGTGGAAGTTTTGTTGCACACCTTTATGCGTAATATAACAATGGTAAAACAATGGTGCATTCGGAGAGAGCTTTTCCTAACCAACCTTCATGCCAGCGAGCATGGTGCTTGGGTTCACTTTTAAATTGAACTTGATTTTAAACGCCATTTCCCACGACTAGCAGGAAAAGGCCAAAAGCGAGTTTATGGATTCCCGTCTCGAGAAGTGCAATTAGCATTCGGTTTGAGTACGGATGTGTATGTGTTGAAATTCTCTCTCTTCTCTCTCTCTCTCTCTCTCTCTCTCTCTCTCTCTCTCTCTCTCTCTCTCCTCTCTCTTCTCTCTCTCTCCCCCTCTCTCCTCTCCCCTCTCTCCCTCTCTTCTGTGCTTCCAGGGGCAAGGCTCATTCAGCCTGGTAATATGTTGCAGGGGGCTGCCTGGGGCTGCCTTGAAACTTTCTTTGTTATTGAACTCGGTCATGTTATGCATTTTGTCATCCTGGTGGCACAAAGGAGCCATTTATTATTTTAATTAGATACAGTTTCACAGTCCGATCCTCCGAGCGATGCCATTACACAGTGGCGGGGACTTTGCTAGCCCGTCGGGGTATACGCCGAGCTCCGAGGGCTCATGGAGCGGAGCCTCCTCATTCGTGCGGAGGATCCATCCAAGGCGATCATGATGTCGTGTGATCTCCGCTCGCTCGTTTGCCACCAGCCGCTTGCCCGATTTAGAAACCCTTTTACTACTCTGCACGCCTCCGAGGAGGACGAGCGGCCGCTGGACCTGCAAGCATAATACCTGGGATGGGTTATTGGAGCGTGAAACGGCGCACACGCGGGTCTTGGAGAGTTATATGATCGTGGACCTGCGCGTCTTGCACCAACAGTCTATTGGGAGATAAGAGATTGGGGACAGGAACGGGGAGGGGTGGAATTGTGGGAGAGCAATGAAGGAGGGGAGACCAAGGCTTTCCCGAAGCAAATCGTGAGATTTTAGGTTTCCAGTGGTCTTCTCCCCAATAGCCTGTTGGATGAGTCCAGGGTCGCTTTTTCTCCGCTGCGAATGAGTTTGGGTGGAGCATTTACACATCCCAAATGACGTCGAGTTACGGTCTTGGTCAACTCCCGTGGTGTGACCATGCTGGCCACCCATCAACCGCATCCAGCACTTCTCACCCTCAATGCGGGTCCATCCTGGTGACTTCCCCTTTCGTGATGTAAGACAACAAATATTATTTGCAAACTTACATTTACGAGATGCTTCCAACCCTCCTGCCAACCCCTTCATTGTGTTCCATTTCAAACTCAACCACCATTCCATAACATTTGTTTCCAAATAGTAGCTACACGAGAGCAACAACCTTTCGTTTCACTCCCTCCACGTGACGTGATGTGAAAATAAATAATTCCAACACTTTGTGTTTGACAACTTTTTTTTCCTCCTTGCAATGAATTGGCCATTAGCGTGAAAAACGAGTTGGCTATATTAATCGCGAGTTGTCCTCGTCTTGCCCTTTATAACGGGTGAGGTCCGATGCACCATGCTTCTGCCCGTTGTGCTGTTACCTCGGTGTGAAGATTTACATTTGCACCTTTTCTATAATAATACCGTCAATCATTACAAGTCCGTCCAGCTTTTGAACAACCTGCCCTTATCTCTCGAGTCACGTGTAGTTTCCTGCAATGAGCAAGGAAAGAGAATTGCTTATCATCATCACAATGGATGTCTTGCGTCACAAAGAACCCTAATTATTTTCGATGACCGATTACATTCTCTTTGCACTTTCTTCTTCTTTAATGGCTAAAAATCTATTCCCACGTGTTTTTTGGGGTTGGGAGAGTGGGAAACTTGGCCCAAGTCATTCACGAACTGGCTGGCCAGGCCTGACGTTCGATTGAGGTTAGGGCAGGAATTTGTAATTTGTTCACGGTGCCAGCGATAGCTTACCTACTCTTATGAAGGACACCATGGATATTTAACATCCACCGAATAATTCCAGCAAACAGGGCACACCATTTACCAGTTTAACGTCCGTCCGAGGGAGTGTGCATGCGTTGACGAATCACCCTGCCTGTGAAACACCAGGATGACAGTTATATCTTTGGGTCGGAATCAAACCCAGGCTAGATAGCTTAGAGTGAGCGTCATACTCTCTGCCATTCTGCCAGTCCGACCTGCACCCTTTGAGTGATGATTTTGTAAGTTAGCTACTTACTGGACCTATCTCCCCCGCTCCCACCCACCCCCTCCTCGTCCCACCCCAATCACCTGCACAGTACTTTTACATGTTTAACCTTTGCTCAAAACTTGTGCTTCTGCACAACACACATCTTCATGTATTCACCCCCCCCCCCCCTCATAATTTGAGCAATTGTCATCAAGATCTGATCACTTTCAACACCAGCACGATCGGATGCTGCACTCGTTTGACCTGCCGAATGTATGTGTCGGTTCTCTTTCCTTGTACCGACCTATCCTGAACCAGCTTGCCTACCTGTGATGTACGTAAAACGTATTGCTCGGTTTTATTGACTTTTGAATCACGAGGGCTCCCTTTCCAAGATATCCATCGTGTACTACATGAGCAGGCAGAATCCATCGATCATGCTCTGTCGTGGAACATTGTGTTACACCTGGTGGTCGTGCTGATCGATAATCAACATCCCGGTGCTCGGCAATCTGCAGTCTCACCCTCAACATTGAAGAGTGACACCGTGTCAGAGAGGGACCATCTCGGGGAGGAATTGTTCATTGTTCATCGTCTATCATCCTCTCTCTTGCAGACTTTCATGCAAAACCCAAGAAAGAAAGGAAGAACCGGGCTCGTGAGCCTTTATAATTTGCTCGGAGGCGGGATGACCGAAGGGGCTCCGAGAGACCGAGCGGGATACCTGGCCACCCTCGTTGGGTCCTGGTTCGGCGACCCTCAATGTCTCTGCCCGCACTCCAACCTCCGAACTCTCCAGCTTTCTTCCCGACTCCACCACACCAGCGCAGCGCGAACTCGAATGCTCTCTCCAAGCGCTCTTCCCGACTGCACCTCATTCTCCAACTCGTTCTCCAACTCGTTCTCCAACTCGTTCTCCACTCGTTCTCCACTCGTTCTCCAACTCTCCGGAATCCAACACTCCAAACTCAACTCATTCTGCAACTCGTTCTCCAACCCGTTCTCCTTTGTCGACGACT
>CM068953.1:7016370-7038870 GCA_035128595.1 Eptatretus atami
CTCTTCAACCGCTCAACTGCCTTGTCGGAGAGCGAGCGCGGCCCTTTTTAGCCCCCGGGGCTTCGCTCCTTCACCTTCGACCCTTCACCCCCGGCTGGCGCCGCACTTTTGCCGTTTTGATACGATCTTGCCGTCAAACGCGGCCGTGTTAGGAATCACCGTCTTCACGCGGACGTGTTTGCAATCACCGGCTTCACGCGGTTGTGGTGAAGATGGTGAGGAGATGATGGCGGTTTGTGGAGAAGATGGTGAGGAGATGTTTGTTTAAAATAAAAGACAGAAAAGAATAACACTACGTCAAAGGTTCACAGCCCCCACTATCTATATATCATACTTGGTGAGGAAATCTAACCTGGAACAACACACTTCCGAAATAACTGACCTCTGGGAACCTGAATGGTGATCTGTGAATTTCACAACCGCAACAATATATATATATATATATCTTCTTCTTCTTCTTCTTCTTTCGGCTGCTCCCGTTAGGGTCGCCACAGCGGATCATCCGTATGATCCGCATAGTGATTTGGCACATGTTTTACGCCGGATGCCCTTCCTGACGCAACCCTGGTCGCCTCTTACGACACAGGGATATGGTACACCTATTTTAACCGGGGTATACACCGGCCCAGTATACTGTACTCATTTCGCCGACCTCGGAAGGATGACAGGCTGAGTCAACCCCCTGGTGTATTAATTCAGTGGCCCAACGGGGCTTGAACTCAGGACCTTTGGATCCCAAGCCGCTGCCCTAACCACTGCGCCAACACCAGGCTAATATATATATATATATATACACACACATATGATTGGGATAACCGGCAAACGTGGTGCTGTTCTAATCCTTTTGCATTTTTTTTTTAAATTTTATCCCCAAAATCCATTTTTATTTTTATTTTCAAAAAATATTTTGGCCTGAAACACTCCCTTACACTCATTGATGAAGCTGTGAAAGTTTGACAACATAAATTTGGCCATCTCTGAGAAAATTGGTGACGCAGACAGCCAAACATCAATCTTGTGACACACACACACACACACACACACACACACAACACACACACACACACTGACAGTATGGCGTAGACTCCGAGAGGTACGCTCATTCGCCTCTAAGCCATCTAGCCTGGGTTTGAATCCTAACCCAGCTATAAACTGTTATCACGGTGCTTCACAGGCAGGGTGATTCATCAATGTACATGCAGTCCCTCGAATGGATGTTAAACTGGGCTTCCCTTCTTCTGGCATATGTGGATGGACATTAAAAATCCCACTGTGTTCTTTACAAACAGGCTGAAAGCTATCGCCGGCACCCTGAACCCCGAACAAATTTTAAATTCCTATCACAACTACTGCTGGGAAGGCAATGACAAACCATCCACTCTAACCCTTGTCAGTAAACCGACGCTGTAACAAAGTTTGGAAAATCAGAATCAGAATGTACATCTTACAGTTAAAAAGGTATTTCTGGCTTTTAGTTGCAGTCTGTGAAACACAGAACCAATCACTTTAAGCAAGCAGCATCTCAGCAGCACAGTATCAGTCAGCCAACGTAAAGACTCGTAAAGCCTTTAAGAAAACAATTTCAACCTCCCCCTTGAGAAGGGAATCGATCTAGGACACATTTCTGGCTCATTGGACTTTATCATCATGGAGTGTACTTCCCCCAACTGTCAGGGATACCAAAACATGGAGCATGTGTGGCAGTCGCCTCCTATTGGTCAGGACCTTTGCAGCAATTGCCGGTGTGAAACAGCCTTCACTGTCAACATTACAATAACGAGGTACTCTTCAACACATATCCAAGTAGCACCTCTTAAATGGAAAGGTGAGCATGAACCCTTGTGTCACACCAGCATTTGCTGCAAAAGACCATATAATTATATCCTCCCCCTTCTCTTTCTTTTCTCAATTTACTCTTTTTGCTTATGGCTCTTTAATTTGATTCGATTTTTTTTTTTGGCCCAACAAGGTAAGCTAATTGCATCCATGGTTAAATATATCTTTACCCATGATTTATTATAGGGGTTTATCTCTGTTCGTGATTAATTAAACGCACTAAATTAATTTCATGAAATGGGTTTGCAATAAGCATGCGTATCCTTAACCCTCCCTGGTGTTCAGTTCCTCAGTGCATTCATTACCACTCTGACTTCATTATAAGACCAAAGCACAGTCCTTGCAGGTATATTGCAAGGCTCATGAAATAAGTTATAAGCCGTGAAGGGTAATATTGTAAGATTACTTGGCCTTTTAAAAAATTAATATCTTTCAACTGCTTGAAAATAAATTTGCGCAAAGAAATAACAATGGCGATTAAGAGGTTTTTTATTTGTCCGCACTGTGCTAGGATGAGGTCTGGGCCCATGTGTGAAGTTGCAATTTACGTAAAGACAGAGAAAGGTAAAATGGATAAAAGCACAGGCCCAACCAACAGCAGGGTTAGTCAATAAAGAATGATTCATGCCTTGTGTTTCATTTACAGAGTAGTAGCTTTAATCTGTTACAATTTGAAACGAATCTGCTGTTCTTGATAAATCTACAAAATGGCATAATCTCATAATCCTCGACGAAGGCAACTCTGCGGTCAAAACTAGCAATAAGAGCCTTTCTTTGCCCCTAAAATCTTCACCTACATAGTTGTGGTTACCACCACAGTTAGACTGTGATATGTACCAATTACCTTGCATGAGTGAAGTAAGACGAGAGGTTAAGCAATTGGTTAACTTTGTATGTCTGTCTGTCCTGTCTACAAACATCGGTTTATGATTGAGGAACAATTTGCTTTCAATGCAATGTTATATTTTGAACATGAATCAGAAAACGAGCCTGTAGTTTTCTCATACTTTGGCTCTGAAGTCGTCCTGATCACGTGCATCGGCAGAGAGGCGTGACATATTTTTTTACTCTCTCTGCCTGTCTGGCAGTCAAACAAAATTGAAAATCATTCCAAACAGGAAACATACTGCTTTTAAGGACGTCATAAAGGACACAAACAGGCACAACTAGAGGGGGAGCACTCTGTCGAGTGCAAAACCTCCGCCGCAAATACTGCTGGGTCACTTAAGTGAACCTGATATCCTATTCATTGTAGGTCAAAACGGATCAGACTCTACTGAACCACGATTGAATAAACTAAACTAGATCGACACGCATGTAGAAATGCCAAAAAAATAAAATCGAAATTTTTTTGAAAAAGAAGGTGCAAAATTTCTGGGTTTTTTTTCTCTAACAAATTTTGTTTGGGGGTTGGAAATCACTTAAAACATGTATAAATGCAAAAAAAAAAAAATTCAAATAGTTTTCAAATAAAATCGAATTTTTTTTGAAAAAAAAGGTGCAAAATTTGTTTTTTTTTTCTCTAACAAATTTTTTTGTTGTTGTTGGAAATCACTTAAAACATGTAGAAATGCAAAAACAAAAATTCAAATATTTTTTCAAAAGGGCTGCCATAGCGGCCATATTGGACTTTGGACCAAGTCCAAAATCTAATGGCATGATCCTTGGACCATACCTAATCCCCCCACCAAGTTTCGTCGAAATCCGTCCAGGAGTTTTTCCATAATACTGTTCACAAACAAACAAACAAACAAACAGACAGGGGTGAAAACAGTAACCTCCGTCCATCTTCGATGGCGGAGGTTAATAACTCATTTAACGAGTTATGTATATAGGGTGATGCAAAAGACACGAAATCAATGGCGGTAAACTTCTTGATGTGTTTTTTTCGACGACCTTTAAAATCTTTGCTAGCCCCCATTGGACTTGGTCTGAAACGGGGGCTTATGGGTTGAATCTTGATTTTCACGTGCGTGTGTGCCTCCGCAACCATTTCTTGGACATGCATTTGCCGATTTGTTCAAACTTGGCACACAGATAATGAATGATAGCTCAAATAAGCACGTCATTTTTTTTTCGAGAGCAGATTCAAGATGGCCGACTGGCAGCCATTTTGTTACTTTAAGGTGTTCCCAACCATTTCTCTGATATGCATGTTCCGATTTTATTCAAACTTGGCACAAGCACAGTAAATGATGGCGTACACATTCTCCTCACTTTATTTAGTTATCTGATCAAAAATGACCGATTGGTAGACTGGCAGCCATTTTAGTTGAAAAAAAACCCCGATGTTGAACAGGTCCTCAACCATTTCCTGGACATGCATTTACTGATGTTATTCCAACTTGGCACACAGATAATGAATGATGGTAAACATATGTGCATCATTTTATTTTCGACATCAGATCCAATATCGTGGACTGGCGCCATTTTAGTTGTAAAAATAACCCGGTATCGATCACATCCTAAACCATTTCTTGCCAAGCATTTACGGATGTTGTTCAAATTTGGCGTACAGATAACGAATGATGGCTTACATAAGCACGTCACTTTGTTTTGAGATCAGATCCAAGATGGCCGACTGGCGGCCATTTTTGTTGTAATAAAACCCCGATGTTGAACACGCACATCCTCAACTGTTTCTCGGACATGCGTTTATCGACATTCTTCAAACTTGGAACCCAGATAAGGAATCATGGCTTACATAAGCACATCATTTTTTTTTCGAGATCAGATCGAAGATGGGTGACTGGTGGCCATTTTGTTACTTAAATGTGTCCCCAACCATTTGTCAGACATGTATGGTCCAATTTTTTTCAAACTTGGCACAAGCACAGAACATGAAGGCAAACACATAACCCTCCCTTTATTTTGCGATCTGATCAAAGATGGCGGCTGACTGTTAGACTGGCGGTCATTTTTTGTTGTACATAAATACGAGCTAGTCCTTTAACTCCATCCAGGAAAATTACTAAAACAATGGGGGTTTTGACATTTTATGTCTTTTTTTCACTTGTTTAATTTAAAATGAATTGTATAAAAAACGCTTGAACCCTGTCGAACATAAATCACCTTTTTGTCATTTTGAAAACCCTTCCGTTTAGCAGTAATTGGACAAAATATTAAGGCATTTTATGTTATCACAACCAATGAAATTTGCTGCTTGCAAACCGTGCCCATGTCCAGTTTTTTTTTCTCAAGACTGCATGGGGTAGGGTGTTCTATAAACTCTCTAATTGCATGTTTTTTGTACAACAAGGAATTGATGAATGATCCATTTTTATTTTGCAAACACGTACAAGGCGATTGCTACCTTGCCTGTGGTCAAATGTAAAAACTATCCCGGTGACTTGCTTTTTGATATTTTTCAACTCAACTATTCAATTGAAACTGTGGATTACTACTTCTTTAAAAGCCACAATATTATTCCCACTTATTTATGGGGTCAGCTGTGGAAAGGTATTTACTCCAATTCTTTCATGAACTGGCTGGGCCAGGCTTGGCATTCTACTGAAGGTGATTTAGCCAAGAACTTTGTAATTTTTCCAGGTTGCTGGCGATAACTCACCTCCTCTTTGTCAAACATACAGTGGGATCTATAACGTCCACCAGCTCATGCTAGCAGATGGAGCATCTGGATTAACGTCCACCTGACGTACAGCACCGTTATATAGCAACCTGCTTGTGAAGCTCCAATTGGACAGTTGATAATTTGGTCGGGAATCAAATCCAGACGAGACAGCTCAAAGTTGATTGTGCTATCTCTGCACCATCCTGTCTTGCATTACTGAATGTTAATAAGCCAAGGACTTACTGATAAGACCTGGCACTTTCTGCTGTTGTTTATCTCCCAGGAAAGAAACCAAGCATTGAATGTGCTTTCTGCTAATTGCAATGGCAGTTCGACCAGGGTATATAAGGACCATGAGGTCAGAGACGCAGAGTCTAGATCGACTTCAAGCAACTCCTCGGCTCTGGATAAAAGAAGCTCCAAAGATCGGCTCTTCTCTCCGATCTGAAGCTCTTTCCGTGAAATTTAAGCGGACGCGGATTGGGCAGCCTGTCCCAGCTGTGTTGGCCTTAGGCGGAGAAAAGGCGGAGCGAGGGCGGAGTCATGAGAACCTTAGAGAGAGTGATCGTAATAAAAAGGGAGAGAAGGAAGGGGCGCAGGCATGCGCGGACCTGTCTCGGGTTCTTGCCATTTAACAGCCACCGGGGCGTTGGAGGCTCTGATGGGGGTGAGATTCAGAGGAAGAGCGATAGAGGAGTAAAATAACGCTTTGTAAGGCATATTTTATTCAGCGCATCACGGCGCCAGCAGACTACGGCAGCGCATCGTGGGAATCGGGCGCACGCGATGCGCTCCTGTGTCGCATCCTCCTCGAGACCGCGAGCCTGACATTCTCGCTACCTCCTCCCCCCGTTTTTTCCTCTTTTATTTATTTATTTGATTTTTTTAGTTCCTCCATCTGTCTGTTTTCATCAATCGATTCTCTCCTTCACCAGCTTCGAGGGTGAGTTCTAGTTTGAGATGTCACTTGTTTGATGCACATTGTGCCTTGCCCCAGGGTTTTTTTTTTCCAGGGTCCAGCGAGATTGTCGTTATTGTTGATAGTATTCAATGCCTTCATGAAAGCTTCTTCGAAGTTCCTGGTAGGAGGTTACTCCTAGTTAGAGATGCATAATTGATAAACCGCGACAATGTCAGAGGTTCCTCAAACTCCTGATTTAATGTCTATGATGACGGGCGACCATTAAAGTGAAATAACATGGTCATGGAGGGGGTGGGGATTTCTCATCTCATCAACCATAACAATACATTAAATGTTCATGAGGCCGTGACATCGGACGCGCATGCTTTCTGACGTCATAATCACACAGTGGAAGTTTTGTTGCACACCTTTATGCGTAATTATAACAATGGTAAAACAATGGTGCATTCGAGAGAGAGCTTTTCCTAACCAACCTTCATGCCAGCGAGCATGGTGCTTGGGTTCACTTTTAAATTGAACTTGATTTAAAACGCCATTTCCCACGACTATGCAGGAAAAGGCCAAAAGCGAGTTTATGGATTCCCGTCTCGAGAAGTGCAATTAGCATTCGGTTTGAGTACGGATGTGTATGTGTTGAAAATTCTCTCTCTCTCTCTCTCTCTCTCTCTCTCTCTCTCTCTCTCTCTCTCTCTCTCTCTCTCTCTCTCTCTCTCTCTCTCTCTCCCCCTCTCTCCCTCTCTCCCTCTCTCCCTCTCTTTCTGTGCTTCCAGGGGCAAGGCTCATTCAGCCTGGTAATATGTTGCAGGGGGCTGCCTGGGGCTGCCTTGAAACTTTCTTTGTTATTTTGAACTCGGTCATGTTATGCATTTTGTCATCCTGGTGGCACAAAGGAGCCATTTATTATTTTAATTAGATACAGTTTCACAGTCCGATCCTCCGAGCGATGCCATTACACAGTGGCGGGGACTTTGCTAGCCCGTCGGGGGTATACGCCGAGCTCCGAGGGCTCATGAGCGGAGCCTCCTCATTCGTGCGGAGGATCCATCCAAGGCGATCATGATGTCGTGTGATCTCCGCTCCGCTCGTTTGCCACCAGCCTGTGCCCGATTTAGAAACCCTTTTACTACTCTGCACGCCTCCGAGGAGGACGAGCGGCCGCTGGACCTGCAAGCATAATACCTGGGATGGGTTATGGAGCGTGAAACGGCGCACACGCGGGGTCTTGGAGAGTATATTGATCGTGGACCTGCGCGTCTTGCACCAACAGTCTATTGGGGGAGATAAGAGATTGGGGACAGGAACGGGGAGGGGGTGGAATTGTGGGAGAGCAATGAAGGAGGGGGAGACCAAGGCTTTCCCGAAGCAAATCGTGAGATTTTAGGTTTCCAGTGGTCTTCTCCCCAATAGCCTGTTGGATGAGTCCAGGGTCGCTTTTTCCTCCCGCTGCGAATGAGTTTGGGTGGAGCATTTACACATCCCAAATGACGTCGAGTTACGGTCTTGGTCAACTCCCGTGGTGTGACCATGCTGGCCACCCATCAACCGCCATCCAGCACTTCTCACCCTCAATGCGGGTCCATCCTGGTGACTTCCCCTTTCGTGATGTAAGACAACAAATATTATTTGCAAACTTACATTTACGAGATGCTTCCAAACCCTCCTGCCAACCCCTTCATTGTGTTCCATTTCAAACTCAACCACCATTCCATAACATTTGTTTCCAAATAGTAGCTACACGAGAGCAACAACCTTTTCGTTTCACTCCCTCCACGTGACGTGATGTGAAAATAAATAATTCCCAACACTTTGTGTTTGACAACTTTTTTTTCCTCCTTGCAATGAATTTGGCCATTAGCGTGAAAAAACGAGTTGGCTATATTAATCGCGAGTTGTCCTCGTCGTTGTCCCTTTATAACGGGTGAGGTCCGATGGCACCATGCTTCTGCCCGTTGTGCTGTTACCTCGGTGTGAACGATTTACATTTGCACCTGTTCTATAATAATACCGTCAATCATTACAAGTCCGTCCAGCTTTTGAACAACCTGCCCATTATCTCTCGAGTCACGTGTAGTTCTCCTGCAATGAGCAAGGAAAGAGAATTGCTTATCATCATCACAATGGATGTCTTGCGTCACAAAGAACCCTAATTATTTTCGATGACCGATTACATTCTCTTTGCACTTTCTTCTTCTTTAATGGCTAAAAATCTATTCCCACGTGTTTTTTGGGGTTGGGAGAGTGGGGAAACTTGGCCCAAGTCATTCACGAACTGGCTGGCCAGGCCTGACGTTCGATTGAGGTTAGGGCAGGAATTTGTAATTTGTTCACGGTGCCAGCGATAGCTTACCTACTCTTAATGAAGGACACCATGGGATATTTAACATCCACCGAATAATTCCAGCAAACAGGGCACACCATTTACCAGTTTAACGTCCGTCCGAGGGAGTGTGCATGCGTTGACGAATCACCCTGCCTGTGAAACACCAGGATGACAGTTTATATCTTTGGGTCGGGAATCAAACCCAGGCTAGATAGCTTAGAGTGAGCGTCATACCTCTCTGCCATTCTGCCAGTCCGACTCTGCACCTTTTGAGTGATGATTTTGTAAGTTAGCTACTTACTGGACCCTATCTCCCCCGCTCCCACCCCACCCCCTCCTCGTCCCACTCCCAATCCACCTGCACAGTACTTTTACATGTTTAACCTTTGCTCAAAACTTGTGCTTCTGCACAACACACATCTTCATGTATTCACCCCCCCCCCCCCCCCCCCCCCTCATAATTTGAGCAATTGTCATCAGATCTGATCACTTTCAAACACCAGCACGATCGGATGCTGCCACTCGTTTGACCTGCCGAATGTATGTGTCGGTTCTCTTTCCTTGTACCGACCTATCCTGAACCAGCTTGCCTACCTGTGATGTACGTAAAACGTATTGCTCGGTTTTATTGACTTTTGAATCACGAGGGCTCCCTTTCCAAGATATCCATCGTGTACTACATGAGCAGCAGAATCCATCGATCATGCTCTGTCGTGGAACATTGTGTATACACCTGGTGGTCGTGCTGATCGATACAACTGAGGGTTGAGACGGTGCACAGGATAAATCGAACATCCCGGTGCTCGGCAATCTGCAGGTCGCACCCTCAACATTGAAGAGTGACCACCCGTGTCAGAGAGGGACCATCTCGGGGAAGAATTGTTCATTGTCATCGTCTATCAGAGTCTGTGGTTGTACTAGTTGTGTAAAAGTTCAAATATCACTGGAAACCATTCATGCTCATAAAATTCTGATCACCTGATCACATATGATCAATGTTCCAATGTATTCACGAGGAGTGTTCGGAAGGTTCAACAAATGAAATGCACAATAATGAATAGTCCAACAAAGGCCAAAGTTTTTAAACATTTATTTACAAAGTTACGTTATTATCTTTTACTCGTAGTACGACTACTATTACTACTTCTTTAATGGCCCCAGTCATTTACACCTCCTTGTGGAGTCGGCCAGGGAACGTTTTTGGCCCAAGTCTTTCACGAACCGGCAAGCCAGGCCTAACATTCGACTGAAGGTGATTTGGGCAGGAATTTGTAATTTGTTCAAAGTTCCCACGATGACTCACCTCCTCTTCGGGAAAGACACTGATATAATTATGTTTTTGTACATATTTTGACATGTGATCATCTACGGATCTCGAAGGTCTCCCAATGATTATTGCTGGCAGCCGGTCCTCCAGCTTTAAGATCTTCTTAGGGACGGAGCACACACGTTGATACCTGGTCGTGCCTGCGAAACACCAGGATGATGGTTTATAGGTGTCGACATTCGAACCCAGGCTAGGCAGCTCAGAGTCGAGTGTGCATACCTGTAGGCGATGCTGCCAGCCCCTGTAGGTTGATGAAGTACCTGTAAACATGAGTTTATGGAACTTTCTGGACAACTCTTGCACATCTGTCGTTGTGTGATGCTCAGCTGTCCTGTACCAGCTGTATCGCCTTTGGTTCGCCTTGTTTCTGGATTTCAAGGCCTAATTTCAGATCCACAACGATGTGTAAGTTAGTTGTTGTCTTTGTTGCAATTTCAAGGGTATCTTTTTCTTGGCACTATTTCCTGTTCCGTTTCTACATCGTTGCTTTAACGACTCCATGGTGGACCTTCTGTCCATGATTTTTCTTTTCTATTTATTTACTTATTGAGGTTATTGAGTGGTGACGCCCTTTTTATTGAGTAGTATTTCAGTTTTGCGACTGTACAAAGAGTCAATGACCATGCATGAGCTAGCATCACATGCAAGCCAAAGCAGGCAGAGTCGCAAGTGCATATCATGTCCCTCAAAGTCATTATTGAGCAAGCTGGGTTTTCAATCAATATCACCACATGCCAATACTCCCGAGATTGGATTCTCCTGGTTTCCAGAAGATTATAATCCATAAACCCTCGATGCTTCTGCCTTCAGTGGGATGCTAATCCATCGTGCTCACTCACTAGACCACCCCTATGTGCATGGTTACCACCTTCAATGTGGAGCTTCGTGCTCACTCTGTCCAACAAATCTATTGTTGCCTCCATTGAAGTGTCTTTACCATACGTCATCATTCCATCCGTGCAAAGGGAAAGATCTTCGTTTTTATCATTCCGATGGAGAGGTAATAAAAACCCTGCTCTTGTGGTTATGTTCTAATTCCGTGCACTTTGTCTCACCATCTGCGTTGACCTTTCGACGGCTGATTGTGTTGTCAAACTGTCTTATCGTCCCGGGTACAATATGGCGTTCGTTATTGGTCCCGATCCTCCTTTGATCATCGTGAGGTCCTCATCGTTGGCATTAAGATTTGTTTTGCACATTAGTTCAATAACTTGAGCTGCAACTCCGGTTTAATAATCTATAAATCAGTGAAATCTTAGTCCGAGACATCGCTATTGAAGTCGGCTCTGGAAAAAGTCTCAGATATGACGATGGCCTTATCCAGCCAGCCACCTCGGACTTCCAGCTCATGCGAGAGGCATATCCTCTTAATTAGGTTTGATATTCGTTGTATTATAATTATTAAATTTGTTCTCATCATTATTGACTGCATGGATTTTTTAATTTATTTATTTTTGCTTGAAGACATGTGATCATTTCCTTTTGGTTTTGCCTCTTCCACCTTTTAATTGGACCACTCATTTGTTCTGGTTGCATAACCAACCCTCGTGTTTTTCATTTTCTCTCATTCGTAATGGCATAATTATCTTCTTTTTTTTTTTTCTTTTTTTTTTCCATGCGCCATGACCAAGGGAAGGAAAAAAACAAATTCCTTTTAAACCAAACGTTTTATGATTCATGAAATTTCATATTTCAATGCAAATAAACAAATGATATGAGAAAAATATAATTAACCCTTTACACACCCAAATGGATACCGTACTTGTCGCGTCGGCTTGTTCAGGGTTCACCAACAGAGCATCATGTGGTCACCAAAGTTATTATTATTATATATATTTTTGATGAATACATGTTTTGATGTCCCTCATTAGGGTGGTTCAGCTCATCGAGTTGGCTTGCATGGAATTCCTATCTGAGCACATAGCTCAGGATGTTGGAATCCCAGGTCAAAATCCGATATATGTGTTGTTTTCTCCATCGTCTAATAATGTCCTCGTAATTCATGTAAAAGTATATTCATATCTACTAGTTATGTGTATTGAAAGCAATATGTGTACAGGTTCCATCCTTATTATTTTAACAAGGAAAAAAAAAACCCCTGCACTCAACCAATGTAAAAGAAATTCGGATTTGTCCAGGCATTTTTTGATGTCTTTACAATCCATGTTTGATTCTAGGCATCCAGCTTTGTCTGACCTAAAGGATGGCGGTCCTGGGACCTTGTAGCGGATCTGTGGACAAAGTCATCATGACTGCTTTCGGGGTATGCTTAGATGTCTCTTGGCCCCAGCTCCACTCCGCACCAGTTGGCAGTTTTATTGGTATCGATGAGGAATCGAACTCTTAACCTCACAATAAGTTGTTTCCAACACGCCTAATGTCCACTTCATCCATTGATAGTGTTGTTCAAAAGGCCATCTGGTGATCTAATGCACATCTCAATCAAACAAACAATGTAGAATGAAATATATGTTTACAACATATTGAAAACCAGGCAATGGGAAGCCTTTGAATTGGAACCTTGGCCAAACCCGAAGTTCTCTGTATGGGTTGAGTATAGAATTGACCACCCTCCCTAATTTGGACTCTTCTACTTCCATAACCACCGTGTGGCTCGACAAATAGTGAGCCTCCAATATGAGACCAGTTCAGATCGTATGACAAAACAAGAAATGATCGCCTGGACGGGGCATCCAGTTTTTGTGCAGCGGTTGTACCACTTCCCCCAGACGATGCCACCTTCTTCTGTGGACTCATTGGAATTTCATTACCTGTGGTTTTTCCGGGGAGAAGATGGAGGATTTTTATGTTTGAGCAAGACAGCACGAGCCCGTAAATTGGTTCCCAGCAGAGAACACCGAGGGAGCCTGTTTGTCTTCGGGTCATGTGACGGTTGCCCCAAAATGTAACGCTTTCGATGCCAACACTCCAGGATTGCATCGTCTTTTGCACAGTGTGCTGAGCCTGTTACTCCTTTCATTCTGCCAGCGAAGAAAGACGAGATCTCGATGCTACAAAGGGCTCCACGAAGTTATCAAGTCGCACTCTTTTGTTCCCATGCTGACGCCATTTTGTGGATAACTCCGTAAAGGCCTCAAGCCAAGTCCCAAGCCAAGTCAAACTGGTCGGCAGTTGGACAGGTGACAACAACATCTTATTCTTCTTGTTATTCTTGTCTTTACAATTTGACACTCCCACCGTGGATCTTCGACTCATTTGTAACATTCTCATTGACATGAATACCTGTCGAGGTTTGATGCATCACACAAGCATTATCTGACTTTTAAATAAGTGTTTGCTTAATTGAGTGTGCACTTCAAACAGCTGGCAAATCCTTGAGGCTATTTCCGGGTTTTCTAAAGGAATCCATTGCTGTTTGGATATGGCTTAACGAACTACCTGTCTGTCCCAGGTCGGTACAACAGGAAATACACATCCGTCAAAACCTTTCTGAGCAATTGGAGGAACACAAATATGATGGTATTCTGATATTGATCATCGCCCGGATTTGTGCCAGGCGTGCCATTAAGGAGGCTGCAATAGGGTCCAGTTAATAGTTTCGACTCTGTGATGAGGACATCCAACAAATTGTGTTTTTTATTTTATTTTTATTTTTCGATTTAGAGTAATAATGCAAACAATTACAGGGTTCATATGTTGGTGGGTAGAGGAGCTGAGTGCATGAGCTGTTAAACGTCACCGCACATAATCTGGGATCGAGATTGCTGCTTTAATATCATGGCTTTCCTTTCACAAAGAGCGTGCTTTTGGATCAGAACTCTGGATGCTTTCCAAATTCCTTTTGCCTACAAAGTCTACAAATCCAACGTTGGCCTCCTGAGGGCTCCGCGATGCTGAGCTTCCACTTCGAGATCGGTTCGGATGTGGTTTCCATTTGAATTGATTACCCACATGCAAGGAGGAGCGCGGGGTTACGGGAGATTGTACCAGCGAGGAGCGTCTTTTTAGTATGTGGGAACAAAGTGCGTGGGAGTTGTGGTTAGTTGCATCATTTTGGGTGGTGTTTGATGTTTGGAAGCACCCTTACAAGCATCGTGGAAGCAAAACAAGAAAGTGTGTTTTGTTTCAATGCACTAAAGGGTGGCTCAGGAACGAGGTTGAGAGAGATTTTGAACTCCTCGT
This sequence comes from Eptatretus atami, assembly GCA_035128595.1. Lineage (NCBI taxonomy): Eukaryota > Metazoa > Chordata > Myxini > Myxiniformes > Myxinidae > Eptatretus > Eptatretus atami. The sequence goes on from CM068953.1 coordinate 7,030,490, forward strand.
GAGGATGTAGATATTTGTACATGACCGAGTTTGTCTGCGAACTTCTTTATGGCGTAGGGTGTACTTTTTCTTTTTTTCTTTGATGGCTGTATTCCCACATTCTTGTGGGGTTTGCCGGGGAAAGTATTTGGTTCAAGTCTTTCACAAACCAGCTGGCCTGGCTTGACATTCGACTAAGTATGCTGGGGTGGGAATATATATTTTGTTCATGGAACTGCCAATAACTCGCCAACTCTTATTGAAGGACACCCATGGGGTCTGGAGCGATCATGGGCACCCTGCTGCATGATGCTGGTTGCATCATTTTCTTGGGGCACGGCTGTGCCGCTGATGCAGTGCCCTCTATTCCCATTGCGTACACTGGTACTCATTTTGCCGAACTCGGAACGATGACGGGTTGAGTCAATCCCACATGGTGTTAGTTCAAAGGCTGACGGGAACTCAAACTCGAGACAATAAGATCTTAAGCTAGCCACCTTAACTGTTAAGCCAACACAAGGCTTATGCGGTCTATAACGTCCACTGACTAATGCTTGCAGACGGGACACCAAGTTTATCATCCATTCGAGGGATGGCACACGCATTGATGCCTCGCCAGCCCATATGGGATGTACCTATGATTTTATAAGATGGTGACAATCACACGTGAGCTTTTGCACACACTTGCACATCATGTGCATCTGACCAAGAGCAAGATGTATTTCACATTGTCCTTCACAAGGAATGTGTGACAACCCACTCAGATTCTGTTTGAAAACACAGTGTGCGTAATTGTGACAAAATCTTCAACACCAACATCATCTTCTTGGAACTGTTCCATAATAAGGGTTTCACACTGTTAGGTGCGGCATTCAGAATAGGGATGGGCCAACAATAGAATTGTACCAATATTGTTGGGATAGGAAGAAAATGTTCATGGCCATTGGTTCACAGCTGTTTATGCAATTTCTAATGGTGCTTACGTAAGTATGACCAATGCTTAATGTTGGTTTGCTGGACCGAGCTTTCATCCCTCATGTTGTTTTGGTGGGCTGAGCTTTCGTACCTAATGCTGGTTTAGTGGACCGAGCTTTCATCCCTAATGTTGTTTTGGTGGACTGAGCTTTCATACCTAATGCTGGTTTAGTGGACCGAGCTTTCAGACCTAATGTTGGTTTAGTGGACCGAGCTTTCAGACCTAATGTTGGTTTAGTGGACCTAGCTTTCATACCTAATCTTGGTTTAGTGGACCGAGCTTTCATCCCTAATGTTGTTTTGGTGGGCTGAGCTTTCATACCTAATGTTGGTTTGGTGGACCGAGCTTTCAGACCTAATGTTGGTTTGGTGGACCTAGCTTTCATACCTAATCTTGGTTTAGTGGACCGAGCTTTCATACCTAATCTTGGTTTAGTGGACCGAGCTTTCATACCTAATCTTGGTTTAGTGGACCGAGCTTTCCTACCTAATGTTGGTTTGGTGGACCTAGCTTTCAGACCTAATGTTGGTTTGCTGGACCTAGCTTTCATACCTAATGATGGTTTGCTGGACCGAGCTTTCATACCTAATGCTGGTTTGCTAGACCGAGCTTTCATACCTAATCTTGGTTTAGTGGACCGAGCTTTCATACCTAATGTTGGTTTGGTGGACCAAGCTTTCATACCTAATGTTGGTTTGCTAGACCTAGCTTTCATACCTAATGTTGGTTTGCTGGACCGAGCTTTCATACCTAAAGTTGGTTTGCTAGACCGAGCTTTCATACCTAATGTTGGTTTGTGGACTGAGCTTTCAAACCTAATGCTAGTTTGGTGGACCGAGCTTTCAGACCTAATGTTGGTTTGCTGGACCGAGCTTTCATACCTAATGTTGGTTTGCTAGACCTAGCTTTCATACCTAATGTTGGTTTGCTGGACCGAGCTTTCATACCTAATGTTGGTTTGCTAGACCGAGCTTTCATACCTAATGTTGGTTTGCTAGACTGAGCTTTCATACCTAATGTTGGTTTGCTAGACTGAGCTTTCATACCTAATGCTGGTTTAGTGGACCGAGCTTTCATACCTAATGCTGGTTTAGTGGACCGAACTTTTATACCTAATGTTAGTTTGCTGGACCGAGCTTTCATTCCCAATGTTGGTTTTCTGGACCTAGCTTTCATACCTAATGCTGGTTTGCTCGACCGAGCTTTCAAACCTAACATTGGTTTGTGGACCAAGCTTTCATACCTAACGTTGGTTTGTAGACCGAGCTTTCATACCTAAAGTTGGTTTAGTGGACCGAGCTTTCATACCTAATGTTGGTTTGCTAGACCGAGCTTTCATACCTAATGTTGGTTTAGTGGACCGAGCTTTCATACCTAATACTGATTTTTCTGGACCGAGCTTACATACCTAATGCTGGTTTGGTGGATCAAGCTTTCATACCTAATGTTTGTTTAGTGGACCGAGCTTTCATACCTAATACTGGTTTTTCTGGACCGAGCTTACATACCTAATGCTGGTTTGTGTATTCAAGCTTTTATACCTAATGTTGGTTTAGTGGACCAAGCTTTCATACCTAATACTGGTTTCTGGACCGAGCTTTCATGCCTAATGTTGGTTTAGTGACCGAGAGCTTTCATACCTAATACTGGTTTTTCTGGACCGAGCTTACATACCTAATGCTGGTTTGGTGGATCAAGCTTTCATACCTAATGTTTGTTTGCTGGACTGTAATGTTGTTGGACATTCAGGCGTAATATTGCGCGATACTACGGCTTCACAGTGCAGCTCCAATGGTGGATTGTATGTTGTGACTCCGACCCTCAAACGACATTGCACGACTTCCTGGAGTGGGTTTGATGGCCTTCAGCTCGAGACGATGTTCTGGCCATTGTGCATTTTCAACGTTGGTATTTACCATTGGAAAAAAATTGTTGCTCCAATACCTTTTTTGGAAATACGGTGTCCGGAACCACATAAACGCACACAGACACTTCTCATTTGGTCTCCACGGTCATTTCAAATGCTGGACAAATTGCTTCCAAAGGACTAAACAGCTGAGCCTTGCAAGCACAGCCAAAGGCAGAGGAGAACAAAGCACAATTTATTGGACATATGGTGATCGGGTGGCAGCTCAGAGGGCATGGAAATATTGTGAGTACTAGAAAAGCAAACAATAAAAACTAAATTTGCCTGAAGAATACGAAAAGGTTATTGTTTGTATTTGACATTTGCTTGATGCAAATTAGTTGATTATTTTTCTTTTTACCAAATTGAAGCCTGAATAACAACACTCAATCAAATTTGGCATGTTGCGTGTGGCTAAGGACAAAGTTTGGAACTCCTTTCCACCCCGATGCTTGCAGGTGAGGGACAAAGCCGCTGGGTTGAGATGGAGCTTTCTGATGTTCTGCTTTTCTCTGAGTTGTGTACATTAAATAAGTATCGAGATGGTTACAAACAATCTCACAGCGTGAGCCATCTTGGGTTCGAAAATGTCAAGGTCACCCATGGCATCCTGATCTTTGACGGGCAGGCCAAGGCATTGCGTGACGCGGCCATCGAGCATGTTGTCTTTCATTCATTGTGCCATCAGAAAGACTCCCTCAAGTCGTATCACGTTGCTTCCAAATTTCATCATCAAAATGTATTGTTTATTTATTTATTTATTTATTTATAATCATTTATCGTTGCAAATTAATTAATTATATAATTGATGACATATTTATTTATTTATTTAAATGTGAAATCTACATATCACATTTTTAAGGTGCTGATGGGGGCCGTGTTCTTCTTTTCTTTTGTATGCAGCACATAGCTTTGGGTAGGATCATTTGCTATGGGGCTGTGCCACCGATGCTGTGTCCCCCTGAACGTTAGAGCAAGAAATTGTAATTTGGCCAGGGTGTTGGCAACAGCTCGCCGATTCTTTGCGAAGGACACCATGGGTTCTTTAACATCCACAAATTGACGCTGCCAGACTGTACACCAGCTTAGCGTCCATCTGAAGGACGGCACGCACATTGATCCATCAACCTGCATGCGAAACATCAGGGTGGTAATTTGTAGCTGGGTCGGGATTCGAACCCAGGCTCGACAACTCAGGGGCGAGTGGGCTATCCTTCCAGCCTGGGGGCTGTGTCCTCTACGAGGACCTGTCTTCTTGTTGCACATCATTTTGAGTCAGTCAAAAGATGAAATGACATCTAAGTGATGCAAACGTTTTCATTGTACTTAAATGTACTCATTCTTTCATTTCCCAATAATAAATCAGTGTCATTGAAAGCAAACCTTTATATGAGGTGCAGGATGATATTCGTATGCTGAACGATATCAAAGTAAAATCATTAAAATTCACTCCATTAAAGCATGCGATATTGAAACGCATAACCGTTATAATAGAACGGTGTCCCATATTTGTAAAAAATCTCACTTCGCAGGTTCACCAAGGTGGGATTAGGCCTTTCATGTAACAATGACTAAAGCTTATTGAAGAATATTATTGCACATGACATCAAGGACAAGAACATCATATGAATGTGGCGATGGAGGACGCAGAAATGGAATAGACTCACAATGGACGAAAAACAAAAGACTTGGAAATCTAATTATTTCCACCTTTACGGCTTGTTACACCAGAAGACAAATGCACGCGGGGCATGTGGCTTGGAAATGCGAGAGTGCGAGGCATTACAATGGTTGAAAATGAGAATGAGGGAAGAAGAGAGTGCGCAAACACATATGCTCATTGCCGTGCAGGACCGGGAATCAAATTTGTTTTATATATATATATCCAGTTGTTGAAGCTCATGGAAGAGCATAACAATGGAAGGAGAGCGTCAACAGAGGGAAAATGTGCCGAAGGAGAAATAGGTGCACAAGCACACATGATGGAAGGAGCTGCCAGCCTGTGGTATCCAGGGTCACCTCCACTGTTTAGGTGGGCAAGCTGAATGCCATAAACTGATGGCTCGGAAGTAAGTGCAGGGTTTCAGAAAATCAAAAGATGGTGTCAAGTGAGATTGCCCTGAATTCTTCTGGTTTTTTTTCCTTTCTTTTTGTTTTTTGAGATTGAGCATGTCCATAAGGAAGTTAAAATTTCCCCAGAGAACACAATGGCCGACTGTCTTCAGAAGGCAACCTCCACCCTCCTACTCTCCCACAAACCTCCAAAGGAAGACGCACGCATTGATGCACACTCTGCCCACGAAGCACCAGGTTGGCAGTTGATAATTGTGACGAGAATCGAATCCACACGAGACGGACCAAAGGTCACTGCACCATCTCTGATCTATCCTGTCAGCAGTACATGCAAGAGAAATTAATTACCCGGAACATTCACACCCACCATGTGGAATAAAATGCACGTCGATGATTGATAGATGCATATTTTATTGATTATTGCCATTTGATTCATCGTGCTTCTGTGTCTGTGCAGCTGACTGTTCCGACACCTGGAATGTGGACGCACAATCCGAGTTTTGTCTTTGTGGACGGGAAGCAGATAAATACCCAGGCAGCTGTTTCTGGTAATTGCCTTGCAGTAGAGCTGTTGGTGGGATGGGTATAGAGAGAGGGCCTTGTTTTTCCGAGGCTTGCTTGAAAGGCCAATCAGATAGCCGTCATTAGAAACGGCGCACCTTGTAGCTTGTAGCACGTTGTTGGCCTGAAAAAAGAATCGCCTTTCCGATCGAAACTCTGCCTTTAAATGGAAGACTTTGAAACTCAGGGCAAAGCGGTTGAAAGCACAAAAAAAAATCATAATGAAAACAAAACAAACCGACTGACGTTGCCTCTGTTGCCCCTTTTATGGCTTTCATTATGGCTACCCTATTTAGCCCATTTACTGTGGTGTGCTTTAATAAGCCTTTTCTTTTGCCAAGTCATTAAAACTATGTTTGTATGTTTGCATGACTCGTGATGGATTCCGATCTAATGATATGATTAATGTTGCAGCAGCGATTAAATAAAGCTGTTATATTTATACCCCACCAACAATATGGACAAATTATTAGCTTCTCCATTGCCAAGTCCAATCAAAAAAGCAGTTGAAGGACTTAAGAAGTGAGATTTTGAAATTGCATCACAAGTGCTCGTCGATTGTATTGCATGTGAATGGGGAAAGGTGGGGCGAAGTTGCCGTGAAATAAATATGTTTTAGAGGGAAGATAGTCGGACCTCTGAACTATCATTGCATCACAGTTTTATAAATGGCACGTCTTCATGGAGCGAGGGGGCAGATGGATAACTAAATGAGTAGGGAGGGGAGTGGCGAGCTCCCTCTGCTCTCTCTCAACCCTTTGACCCTCTCGAGCTCCTACACGATGCATGTGTTTTTCCAGTAAACCCCCTCTGGTTAAATCCCCCGAATCCCAACTCTTTTGATCCTCACTTCTCCCATCTGTGGAATCATCTTCCTAAAGCTGTTCAATCCCACTCTCCCCCCCCCAGGGCTTCAATTTGGCGGTACATCACCATGTCGTATCATCCCCCACTCTCTATCTGCAATCTGTTATTCCCACATTAACTCTACCTAACCCAACCCTTTTACATGCAGGTTTACTTCCCTCTGTCTCTGTCTCTGTCTCTGTCTCTGTCTCTGTCTCTGTCTCTGTCTCTGTCTCTGTCTCTGTCTCTGTCTCTCTCTCTCTCTCTCTCTCTCTCTCTCTCTCTCTCTCTCTCTCTCTCTCTCTCTCTCTCTCTCTCTCTCTCTCTCTCTCCATCCAAAAACAAGAGACAGCCGGTTAATTGGTAGGAATTAGTAGTTTGAGTTAGCCTATTTGGATGGGTAAAGTTCCATGTTTAAAAGGGTCCTGTCCAGTATAAGCACACAACTCATGATTAGTGCATCCCTGGTTCAAATCCTGCAGACTAATGTCTTTGTAATTCCTGTAAAATACATTGATAACTCATTATATCCTTAATCTGCATGTAATGTGATATATGTGTAAGTTGTTACATGAGCCTTAGATCACTGTAATAATGAAAGGATGTGGAAGAAATGCATGGGAAGGGAGAGAGGAGGAGATTGGAACCATACTCTATGCAGAGCGTTGGTGCTGCCTAAGCAGTCTCCTTGGCTAGTGGACACAATCCTGGACGGGTTGCCGCTCCGACACAGTATACCAGCAAGCTGGCACTCATTTTGCCAACCTCGGAAGGATGACAGGCCGAGTAAACCCCACCTGGTATTAATTCAACAGCTGAACGGGATTTGAACTCAGGACCCAAGGATCCAAAGCCCACCACCCTAACCATTAAGCCAACACCAGGCATGAAGGGAGAGGATGGAAGCTAAAATGAGGAGGGGTGGGGGGTGGGGGGGGGTGCAGGATGGAGGTGCATTAAGTTATCTTCCATTTTTGCACTGACCATGTCTAATTCTCACCTCCTCATCAAAAATGTGAACATGGAGATAAGTATGCAGGTTGTGCTTCAGGTACCCACCATCAAGTGAAGAAAACCGGCAAGAAATGGCGTTTTTCCAGAAGGGAAACGATGTCTATGACTCGGCTTGAGATGAGAAAGGGAGTCATTTTGAACCTGCCAACTTATTACTTGGAAATATAATCCATTTGTCCTATTTCTCAGCCACATATATCGCATTAAAATGTCCAAGTAGAATGTACAATGGGTAAGATTTCCTGATCAAACACGCTGAGCACACTGTGAGGATGTAGGAGTTGAAAGGAGCGGCAGAATACTGGACTGCTGAGTTCCACCTCCACCAGTGCAAAGGTTATGGGTATATTGAGTGTGGCAGGGAAATTATTGGCTGTCAGGAAGTATGGATGGCTTCAGGCTGTGTGACCAGAAGTCTTTGTTTTCAGATTTCATACATTTTTTAAGTGCCATTTTATCTCTCTGGAGGTCTGAGCCATTCATTTAATATTATATCCACATCAAATCTGGTTGCTTTGCATGAATCTGGTGTCTGGACATGGAGTTGTGTGAAGGTAGCTCTGAAGATGTGTGCTTCTCTGTGTAATTAGGATGTACTGTCTTCTAAATTTGGCTGATGCGTCGGAATTCTCTGCAGAGCTAAATCCATTCTGCCTTGCTCAGAGCTCTTTACGGTACAAAAGGCCTACATCCGATTTATCATGGAATATAGGTCTCCATTCTGGGCTGGTGCAGTTGCTTCCTGTCTTTCTTCCTTCCCTGGAGGCGATCTTGTCCAAGGTCAGGTCATCTTGTCCAAGGACAAGAGCAGTACGTCTTGTCTAAGGCTCTCCATGTTATTCGTTATCTCTCGGCAGGAAGCCGAGTCACAAGATCTGCTTCTCACTGATCAGATGCAGGTTGGTGGACTGTCAATTTTCTCTCGCCTTACTCCTCCTGCTTTCTCGTCCCTCCGTCCTCCCAAGCCTGCGCAGGCCATTCGTGTTCTTCCAGAATTACACACCTGGTTACCGTCCCTAATTATAA